>BMAO01014791.1:0-16704 GCA_019973975.1 Trichonephila clavata | reverse complement strand
TCCAATATAAATTTAATAAATAAAAGCTTTATTAAAAAATCAGCCTTTGAAAAAAAGGCCCTTTTCTGTATTCCTGATAAATAACTGTTGTTAAAGATGGAATATCATTCCCTCGTCAAAATAGAATAAAAAATAATGGGAAAATCTCATGAATAAATTGCATGAGTAGTAAATGTATTTTATCTGTTTTAAATACACTCATGAACAAAAAAAATTAGCGCAACAAGAAGGAGTCGTCAAAATGAAAAAAATTTTACATACGTAATGAATACTTTGATATGAATAAATGATTAGAAAATCAAGAAAAAAAAGGATCATTTATTTCAGAGAAAAAGCAAAAGAACGGAGGATTCAATACCCTGTTGGAACCCCTCTAGCGCGAATGCACGATGTGATACGATCGGCATTGAGGCATACAAGTTCTGTATGATGTCTTGAAACATTTCGTTCCATATTTCCTATAACCTTGCCTTTAGTTCATTCAAACTCATGGGATGCCCAACTCACCGTCCCAAATGATCCCAGATAAGCTCGATTGGAGAAATATCTGGGGATCGGGCAGACCAAGGAAAGGTAGTAACAGTGCGAAGACAGTCTTGTGACACCCTTGCCGGTATGAGGCCAAGCATTGTCTTGTTGAAAAATGGCTCCTGGGTGCCGTTGCATGAGTGGCAACACATGTGATTGCAGGATGTCATGGACATACCGCTAGTCTGTCATGGTGCCACGGATCAATACTAGGGGGTGACCGTGTATTGTACGCAATGGCACCCCATACCATCCACCAGCTGTGGAGTGGTGTGCCGCTGTAAAGCTAAGGCAGGATTGAGGCGTTCAACGCGGGGTCTCCACACACGAACACGATTGTCGTCATTGCTGAGATTGAATCTGAATTCGTCGTTAAATACAACCTGGTTCCGTTCCGCTACAGTTCAGTTTCCTTGTGCGCGGCACCACTCCAAAAGGAGGAATCAATGGATGGGCGTCAAGGGCAGCACACGTAATGGGCACCGCGATTCCAAATGTCCTTCAGTCAGGCGCCTTCGTAAGGTTCGAGAAGACACAGGGGGCCCTAGTGAAGGTGCTACCTGTGCCTGGATGGCGGCCGATGAAACAATTGGGTGTACGCGTGCATTTCTTACGATGTGGCGGTGTTCTCGACGACTGGTCTGTCGAGGGCGTCCTGATCCTAATCTTCGTGTAGATGACATCTCTCGGATCCGCTGGTCCCAACACCCCCTTACAACACAATCAGAGCGGTCTAATTGACGAGCTACTCGCCTAGCTGACCACCCAGCTTCCATCATGCCGATGATTCTCCCCCTCTCAAACTGCGACAGCTGCTCATATTGTCTTCGAAAACGGCGTAATGGCATGTCTACCTTTCTTTGTAAACGATTCAGCACACTCTAACAAGCTTTGATTGCCTGTTTTATACTCCACGGAGAACGATGTTAAACGCTCTCTACTGCTATACGTAATGCACAATCACGTTGCATTCCTAATCATATGCATATCTCCCCAACATGTACCTTCATGCCAAGTTTCGTTACGATCCCGCAATTATTTCTTGGTGCGCTAATTTTTTTGTCCATGAGTGTATAATGGATATGCTTCTTTGATATGCTGTATCTCTAATTTTAAAGCACAGTGTATGCTGTAAATACTATCGAAATTTTCCACGACAAAACTTAATATTGGCTACTTTTCTAATACTTTTAAATTTCTACTTTTCAATTTGGCTTTCTATTTAAACCATCAAGAAAAAAGACCTGGAGCTTCTTAGACAAGTTAAATGTATGCTAGTGATAAAACTGCTAAAAACTTCCAAAAACACGCATAAACTTTTTTTACTGTTTCTAAAATTAGTTGAAGAAATCCTCCACAAATACAAACGGTAATTTTACATTACGAACCTTTCCAAGTGCATGCTATAATATTTCCTTAGGATGGAGCCCTGGTTCAATTTATTGCATTGAGTAACACTAGATAAATTACCATAGCCTTACTTAAAAAATAATTTATTTCAATAAATAAATTTTAAAAGATTCCATGAACAATATTCTGTGGGATTTAAGCACTAATAAAAAAGTTTCATTCGTTTATTTTCCATGATTTCAGTAAGTAGAGAAAATTCTATTTCAACAGAATATTTATATCATTTATCATCCTGTATATCTAAAAGAGAACCTATTTTACAAAATATATTACTACCACAACTTGTATATATATATATATATATATATATTCTGAACCAATGAGAAATTATTTATAAAAATATTTTTAAAATCTCTATTAAGCATTTTTAAAAGACGCAATGAAACAAAAGTATTGTATTAATACTTGTTCTATACTGCCATTCAATAATGCTAATGTATTAACTTTTTTAAAATAAAAAAAGTTACGCACTAATTTCATTTGCTACTTTTTTTATATTAAAACTCCTGGCAGTTTCTCTCTGTCCGGAGGCCTCGATATCTGAGAGGTCATGATCTCGAGCTTATAGCGGCATTATTTCTGATGAGTTGTGGGTTAGAGTCCTGATCCTACTAAAGATCCAACCGATGCGAATCATGGAAAGGTTGATGTGCGTTTAATCTCTCGAGGTTTAAAGTACTCACGTTGGCGAAGTGAGGACATTTAGAGCGTGGTACACCAGTTCAAAATTGCAGAGTCCATCGCCAAACAGTTATCGAGATGTTTCAAAGTGTGATGTTAATAAGCAACCAATCAATCTTTTCTCAGAGTATAAAATTCAAGCATCATTTTGAAAAATAAGGAAACCACGCTCTTCGAAATATATATAACTACACAATTTATAATTTCAATACTATTTTGCTTTGTCAATCCATTTTTATAAGATATGTATAGCAAACGCAATAATTTTACTTGTGTCTGGGCGATTTTGTGCTAAATAATAATGCTTAGGTTAAGCAAAGTTTATGAACTCATCCATTTCAAAATGTGTGTGTATCGTGTTTCTTCCGATATAATATATTCATCTTAAGAATGACG
The DNA here is from genome assembly GCA_019973975.1 of Trichonephila clavata. NCBI lineage: Eukaryota > Metazoa > Arthropoda > Arachnida > Araneae > Nephilidae > Trichonephila > Trichonephila clavata. Next base: position 13,689 of record BMAO01014791.1, on the reverse strand, counting down.
ATATCAAATCGTTTCGTACTTCCTGTTGCCAATTATTCTGTCAACCAAATAATTGTATTGGTAGACAGAGTAATTGTTTCCTAAAGTCTTCGAAAACGACCGGATTTTTGATAACGAAGCTGGCTGATTCTGTTCCAGTCATGAATTGATCCTTTTCATCCTAAAGTTTATGTATTTTTAAACGACATTATATCAATATGTAAAGCAGAAATAGCGCATCAGGAATATTCTTAAAATTGTAATTTATTGAATTATGCAGTGAATTGGTTATTTACGAGAAACAGCGGTCTAAGCGAAAATTAAAACATATTTGGTAACGATTTAAAACGATGTTCGTAATATCGCCTTGATTTTGGTATTGATTATTAATGCATCAAAATTTTGAAGATTTATTTACTAAAACAAAACAAATAAAACTAAGAACGATTTTTATTCAATTTGAATAAAAAGTATGAGCCAAATAAGGAATAAAGACTAACACACACTAAAAAAAGTGTCCAAAATGAAATTCAATAACAATTTGCTAAAAAAAGTGCTATTATTTCATAAAAAGCTCTATGTAATAGGAATTTAAATAAAAAGCATAAATTAGGAAAAAAAGATTTCTAAGAAAAATGACGTACATGCTTTATAGCTACAAAATAACGAATACAATAGAAAGGGAATGGTGAAGTATACAATAATTTACAATTCATAAAAACGACACGTTAGTTTTAATTAAACAATAAACGTTAACAAAGTTAGCGTTTCGCATTGCACAAACTATTTAGTTTTATTTGAATTTCTTTTCTTCATTTTGATCTAATTTTTAATTGGCTGTTTAAATTATAATAGCAGTTATGAATATTGCTTAAATTGAAAATTCTCTTTCATATTATCATCGTCTGCTTTAATTCAGTATAATTCATGTAACTAATTTATCTTATTACTTAATTTATTTGCTGATATATAATCGTCTGCTATTAAAGCTATGTTGTTTTAATTGGCATCTTTTCCAGTTATTCTAAATTTATGTTAATTCTATCGGAGAAAAGAATTGTAATACATAATCGATTATGTTTAAACTTATGTGTGTGTTTTTATTTTTGTATATTTTCCAGAAAATAATTATCCGGAGATCTTTTTGATCATTTGAGATAAAAATAAAGGCGTCTGTGTTTATTGCTCTATTATTCACAATTAGTTTTAATTAAAACAGTATTTCAATAGATTATGATTGAATAAAAATACTATGCATTTTAGTCTAAAAATGTAGAAAAAACAAATCATAAAGATCAAATGGAATGGAAAACGAAAAATAAGTGCAGCATTCATCGATTAAACACCTATTTTTTCTTTGATTATAATTACATATGACAACCCATCATACTTATGTTTATAATGCTTTCCAGGATGCCAGTGTATGTTTAGCATGCGGCTGTTGTCAAATAAGTTAAAGTTTAAGTACTTTATTAAATACTAGCACTCAGTACTAGTATTTCTGATATTCTTTCTCCATTTTTAAAAAACCTTAATGAATTAAATTGCAAGTATGTTTAGAAACTTCTTCTAATATTTTACATGTATTTATTCGTCAATTTTAGGTAATATTTAATTTCATATTAATTAGTCTCTAAATAGCCAAAAAATTAAGTGAAATAAATATGTATCTAACAATACAACAACTTTAGAAATGTAACATTAGTGTTCATATTGGTTGTGGTGAATAGTTTGTCTTAAGTGACTGATATAGCAAATTTGTTTAAAGAGAGAGGGAAGCTAAAGAAAAGTGTTTGATAATAATTAATTTTGAATAAATGATAACCGAATTTTTTAAAAATCTTTTTTCTTTATATTGTAGGATTATTATTGAGCAATTACTTAGAATTAAGTATGGTGTTTTAACTGAATAATATTTCATTTAAGTTTTTTATTTTCTACTTTTATTTTTTGAAAAACTCCTTACAATTATCAGGTATTGCTTTTAAGTTAAGATTTCTTTTATTATTAAAATTTTTAAAATTAATTTGTTATAGTAAAATAAACACCACAATCACTTTTTACTTGCATAATTTGCTTAAATTGATGATATTTGAATTTTCTATATATATACATGCATAATCGAGCTTAAATTGATGTTTAATGTCTTACAACTGAGTTTTTTTCTGGTAGTTGATTTATATTTGATTGGTCAACATATTCTTCTGATACTTACGTACAAATACATACAATTTCAAATCGATGCAACTCTATTTTCTTATTTTCTAAAAGCTACATGTAAATAAACGAGTTATAAGCCAATGAGCGTGAAATAAAAATTATATATGTCATCGTAACATAATTTGAGAAATGTACTATAAACAAATTTAATCTATTATGATCGGTTTCTTGTTCATTAAATATAAAGTGTTTTCTTTTAGTTCTAAATGGTATTTTCTGTTCTTTTTTCGTTTTTCTAAGAGTGCAAATGCTTTCTCTAAATGTGACCAAAATTTAATGAAATTACACACACGCACCACACATACACATATACAAATCAATTAAATCATGCGTAAACTAAAACTTAAACTCCGGCAAACTCTTCACAAATTAGTTTATTTCCAATCTTTGTAATGGATAATATTTTCTTACTCTAACTGCACTCTTTCAATTCGAACAAGAATTATAGATCACGCTATATAACTAGGATTAGTTGATATGTTTAATAAAACATAGTATACGTTTGGAGTGGTAATAAAACATAAATATACTTTTATCGAGTATTTTCTTTTCTTCCGTAAGAAAAATAATTATGTGAAGCTCAAGCCTTAATCTGGCAATTCTCATGGACACAAAAACAGATGGTACCGATTGAAGACCTGGTTCACCTCACAATAATGTTCCCGATGGTATCAAGAGAAAAGAATGTCAGTATGACTCAAGGCTTTACATCATTACAAGTCCTCCTTAGATATTTCTTCTAAAAAAAGAAACCTACCACAAAGATGGGAAGAAAGATGTGGAATAAAACGAAAAATAAATTCAACTGGACGAGTTCGTACTTTCTATACTGAGAAATAATGAACTTGGTTGGAAAAACATAAAAATAGTTTATTCTGTCTAGAATTTCTATTCAATAGTTCGAAATAAGTTTCATTACGACTTTTACTTTATAGTATTCTTGTTATTTTTGTATTTCTTCCTTGTGAAATATTTTTCGATGTTGCAGATGCAGAGAGAGCATTATACGATGTTAAATGTTCTAGATAATACAAAAAGCATTTAAAATTATTTTGTATTCAAAAGTTGAAATTTAATGATATGCTTTTTTTATTTTTCTGGGTAGCTAAAACATACAAAATGAGGAATATTGTAAATTAAATGCATAATTTTGTTTTACATTAAAAAAATATCTCTATATTCTTATTCATAATCATTTATGAGCTCAAAATGTATTTTTATTAAAGGTATAATGTATTTGAAACAAAACAAAGACATATATTTAGTTTTTAACCAAGGCAATTTAAAATGAATTTATATATTATTTCAATCTGATTTCATCAATTTGTGTAACTCTTTTTTTCTATTGCATATTCTGTTTATATTATAATACAATAATTATTTTTTCAATGTATTGTTTAAAGTTTAATTCATATTATATATTTTATCGTTTGTATTTTATCATCACGTATTTTGTGTACATATCTTAATTGCATTTTGATTCTGCATTCAAAGGTTAGTGATTAAGTATTTCTAAAAGTCGCATTCTGAAGTAATATGAGGGCTATTGGCAAAGGACCTCGCAATTTCACCCATAAGTCACGCACTGATGACGACAACACTTGAACAGGAATTCCACACTGCAAACTCCAAAATGCAGATTTGAGCATCTGGAAATAAACCTGCATCAACCCTCGTTGGACTGCATGTTTTAATTGGCCCCAGAGCACACTCCCATGGGTTCACAGAAACAACGCTGGTCAAGAGTTTGTAACAATGACCAATCAGTTACTCTGACCATTCTAATTGATGTCATTCAACAAGGCAAAAATTAATTCTGTCGCAAGTTGATCAAAGATGATCTATATATCAAGTATAAATAATGCATCTAAAAACCTTGTTATCACAATGTGTTACATTACCTTCAAGATAAGGACGACTTATCTATATATATATATATATATATTATCTCTAAGAAAGAATCCTCTTTACGTGAGTACGGGTGTCACAATCCCGAGGTGCCCTAGTGATCTTTTCCTTTTCCCACGGGGTTTACTGTCTTTGGTAAACACGGGCTTCACGAACCTGGTTAACCCTAGTGATCCTTCTCTATTTTCGACCATCTTTCTTTTCATTCAATTCATTCTTTCTTTCTCTTCCCGTCTAGACCACAGATATTAAAACAAATGTTTGGCGCAGTATAGCCGAAATCGGCTCTTGCGCCAATAAACCCTAAAATCACTCACTAAGAAAGAATCCAACAATATTTTATAAATAATAAATTAAAAAGATTCTCGACTTGAACAATTGCAACTGCACCGAATATAGGAGTAAAGGGCGTTTAAAAATGAATATTTAACAGAACAATGGATTTATCTGGCTTTGTTTCGAAATCGTATTATTTTATTATATTTCTAAAATCTTGCTTAGTTATAAAACCACGCTAACTTTGATCAGAATATTTCTATTGACCATATTATATTTTTCATTTGCATTTATTAACTATCATTTAGCTGACATATATCTCACAGTGTCTGAAATTAAATGTGTTTTTAATGTAAAGTAATCAAACGAAAAAAAGTATTTTTATCCTTTCTAAAACTCTAATTTCTTTTGAATAACCTCCATTTATTAATTTGAATACATCTTTTTATCTACAGCATTTTTATTAAGAAATGAATCCAGCATATTAATAGTTGAAGCATTTGTTTAACAGATTATTTGCAACTTATTATATTTCTACTTACAAGTACACAATTGCATTACATTCCTACAATGTAATCACCAGGAAAACTTATAACCTTTCACCAATTGTCGGGAAGCCATTGAAGACAATTGGCAAGGTGTTGATATCAGCGATGGAGTATCCTACTGAGCGGTGTACAGATAAAGCGTCATGAAATAGGCGGTCTCGGAGAGGTTCCTTCAACTTCGGAAACTGATCGAAGTCACAAGGCCTCTTGTCAGGTGAAAAAGGAAGGTGTTCCAAGATTTCCCTCTACCAAAGTCGTAATAAAATAGTGACATTGTCATGCGCCGAATAGCTGGACTCATGTGCGGAAGAAATCTGCAATACTAGCTTGTGTTGATAGTTTGCCGTGCAGGCATCATTGGTGTAAGAATCCCATCTTCAAAGTCGTATTATACAATAAGTACAATTTTTTTGTACTCGACTGGATTCCTGTCAAAATTTCTGTAAACGTGGTGAATCTCGATGACCCCATTCATTTGACTGACGCTTTAATTCAGCTCATAGGCTTGTGCCAACGTCTCATTAAAAGAGACAATACGTTGCTAAAATGCATTTCCTTTATTGCGGTATCTCTCCAGGAGGATGCCAACCAGTGCACATTTGTGGCATTCCTGTATTTCAGTGAGTTAATATGGAACCTAGCAGGTAGCAATTTTCCTCAATTTCAGACGTTTTTTCATTATCTGCTACACCATTTGATGACTGAAACAAACATATAAGGATAATTCTTGAATTGTCTATCTATGGTATACGCAAAGTAGATCGCTCTGAATGTCAATATGATCTTATGTCAATATGATCTGCAGTCTTATTTCTACCTACGCTTTAACCCATCGTGCAACTATCCTATACGGTAATGCATTATCGCCCCAAGCGTCCAGTAATCCGCTTGCATTTTTGCCACCAATAACTTCTATGTTAACCCACGACCACTGTTCATCTCTTGAAAACGTGCTTTAAAGCGATGGAAACGAAACTGCTCACTTTAAAGGCACTCAACAAGAAACTTTCTAACTATAGACCGACTGTATTTTGCACTCAACACATCGAAAAGGGCGCCATCTCCTCACTTCCATATTCCTTTTGCGCACGTTGGCTTTGATTGCACATTGTTCAGAGTAATTTAAAATGCAAGAAGTAAAAGAATTATATGTATATATATATGAATCAGAGTTCAATTGGTCTTGCCTTATGTGCGTTGAAGTCATTCATATGTTAACTACATTGCATTAGTCCCATGGCTGGTGAATTTACAAAGAATCTAGTGTATATGTCCAGATTAAATAAAATAAACTGCATACTTTTTACAATAATGGTGTAAAGGCAATTTTTGAATATATAAATCAAAGTAGTCTTTACTTAGTGTTATGTGAATAATTTTGAATGCTTAATGTAATAATGTGTGAAATGCTTGTACTTCATTAATTTTGCTTTCTTCCTAAATCACGTGAGATAACCGAGTAATGAGGAGTCATAAAGCTAATAAAATGGCAGTTAATTTATTAAGAATATAGTTTACTAATTTAACTAAAGTTTGTTATAAAAATATGTTTTGTATTTGATTTTTGAAACATCTCTCTCTCTCTTTCGATGAATTTCACTTTTAGAATGAGTACTATTTGATACATTTGATGAGTAAGAAAATCATTGTAACTATTCGTCATTTAATGGTGATTTTATCTTAATATTATCATCATATAATATAGATCACAAGGGAAAGCTTTTGTATTGCACTGTTTATTTAATAACTGAATTTATTTAAATGCCTTACAATATTAATTAAATATGCATTGGAAAATCACTCAATTGTATTACATTAGATTTTAAATATATGTTTAAAATGAGAGAGAAAAATCAGGAATCATAAACCGTACTTAATATTATCATCATTTAATATAGACCACGAGGAAAAGCTTTTGTATAACACTGTTTATTTAATGACTGAATTTCTTTAAATGTCTTGCAATATTAATTGAATATGCATTGGAAAATCACTCAATTGTATTACATTAGATTTTAAATTTATGTTTAAAATGAGAGAGAAAAATGAGTTAATGTTATCATCATTTAATATAAACCACGAGGGAAAGCTTTTGTATACACTGTTTATTTAATGACTGAATTTCTTTAAATGTCTTACATTATTAATTGAATATGCATTGGAAAATCACTCAATTGTATTACATTAGATTTTAAATTTATATTTAAAATGAAGAATTTAAACCGTACTAAATGCTAAATACAATAATATTTTATATTTTAAATTAGGGGAAAAGGTATTTTTTTTCAAGAATGAAATTTAAAAAAATTATGTAAAGTTAATAAAATTAATTTTTTTTGTAAATGAGCTGAATTATATTATTTATGCTACTTCGAAATATAAATTATTTAAATATTTCATAAATCTTTTATATTTTTTATAGTTAAATAGTATATTTGTTTTGTACTGCAATTCTGATCTTTAACGCGTTAGAACTAATTCAAAATCTAAAAATCATAATTACCATTTCAATTTGGATATGATAAACCTACCTGGGTAACATGTGCTTCAGACAGCCATTAAGTATTTGGAATGTTTTTAAGTAATTATGCATTACTCATTATTTATAATTATTGGACTATTTTAAATGAATTTTGATAGGAAAATACATTTAGTTTCGTACTGAAAAATATATTTACAAAGTGCAAAATACATCAAGAGAAATACTTAAACTATTCAGATAAAAATTTCAAGCATGGAATCAATAAAATGGTCAATTTTCATCGTCCATTTTTATGAATCAATTATTCTCAGCAAACTATTTCTTCAGAGCAATCAATTTAAAGAAAAATAATATATATATATATAATATATATATATATATTTGCTTTCTCACAAGTTAAAATTTTGAAAATATAAAACATTTTAAGAGAAAGGTTAGATAAATTTCAATAACTTATTTGAAAAATTGTTCTTAATCAAACTGTCAGCATTAGCCACAACGACAGTTAAAGAGTTATTGCCATAATCACTATTCAGTGACATTGTTTCAAGACCAACGTCTGTTGCTCGAGTTTCACCATCGCTATCCTTGTTATCCTTGCAAGACCGAAACCCACGCTAGCGGAATAACGAATCTTTGTCCTTTCATTATTCATATCATCGTACGTTCGAATTATTTTGCCCCCTCTATTCTTATAAGCTATCTCATCATTTTACCCTCCAGTTAACTCTTCCGAAAGTTGCAGTCCTTAGGGTGTGATAACCAAACTCGCCTAAGCGAATTAACCACTATCCCATGAATAGTTAATTCAACACCAAAAACACACTTTTTGTTAGCAATCCCTTGGCTTCAGTGAAGGGAAAAAAATCTTAAGGGAAAAAAAGTATAATAATAACAGCAACCCGAAAGCTCGGCGGATGAATAATGCATTCCTAACAGGGACCGAAGTACGCTTCACTCCCTTTATCCAGGCCATTTTGGCGTAGGCTGAGCGAAAGAAAATAGGGCGTCGTTTTTACCTTGTACTGAACTTTTCCCTTTACACTTACTTCCCGTCGTAGTCGGTAGCTTTTTTGGAAAGTGCGGCTTCACTTTCTTTCTCAGTACTTCCGGTATCCTTTTGAATACAGAAGGCGATATTTTTTTTCCGGATTTCGCCAATGCTGTTGTATTGGTTTTAGTGTGTTGCGGATAAAAAAGGCATTTTCTTTCACTCTTTTCGTCTCAAGGTGCTTTTGAGATCTATGCAAGTATAGTTTTTTTTTTTCATGTGAGGAAATATATCGGTTTTTTCGTAAATGTATATTTCTAACTGATAAGCTTCTACCTGCACTTTCGCAACAGATTCAATAAATTTAAATGACTGTTGAATTTTAGATTAACTTAAGAAACTGTATTAACGGAAATAAAACAAAATAAAAAAAATCCTCATTTTTTTCGTATTTACTCGGATATTTGCTGTATGTTTATGAACTTGGGCAGTCATCCAAAAATATATTTATTAAAATTTTTCATATTTTACAATGAAACTTTGAAGGGATAGTTCCCTGATGAATTGTGAGCGCCTGAAAAATTGTCATGCTGTCTCTGGAAACATATACAATAGGTACTGCAAAGTCAGAGAACAGTTACGGGCACTGGAATGCTTTCTGGCTTCCCGATACTCAATGCTTTCTAAAGGTGTTTATATTTTTTATTCTGTTTTATTTTTTCTAATTTGTTGTGTTTCTCCTTGTGTGTTTGCAAGGAAAGTTTTCAGCGCAGAAATTGACGGACGTATCATGTACTGCTGCTAGAAATAGTGAAGCTTCTCCTAAAATGTTTAAATTTTCAAAGAAAATGTACTCATAACATCTTAAAAAATTAAGAAGAAACTAAACAAGACAGATAAATTCATATGATGCGGAAACATGTTAGATGCTCAAAAGACTGTATAATGTATATTTATATTTTAGCCAAAATATTATTATACGAGGGCTGTTCAAAAAGTATCGAGACTGAATTTATTATGCAAAAACATACATACATAAACACGTTTTGAGTCAATCTCCTTCGAAGTATGCTCCATTGGCAGTAACACACTTGGCCCAACGATGTTTCCAGTCCTCGAAACATTTCTGGAACTCAGACTTTGGGATGGCCTGAAGCTGCTGTGTCGAATTCTGTTTTATGGTTTCAATGTCCTGAAACCGGTGTCCTTTTAAGGTGTTCTTGATCTTGGGAAAGAGGAAAAATCAGCACCACAGCCTTCACTTGTGCAATCTTGTCCTCATTGCGAGAGGTGGATGGGCGTCCAGAATGGGGATCACTGTTCACTGATTGACGACCCTCCTTGAATCGCCGGAACCACTCGAAAACCCGAGCACGATTCATTGCCTCATCTCCAAATGTTGTTTTCATCATCTCGTAGGTTTTGGTGCCCATTTTACGGAGCTTAAAGCAAAACTTGATACAGATTCGCTAATCCGTGTTTTCACACATTTTCTTTTTTCGACGAACGCACGCAAACACTCCACGTGAAAGAAGTCAGTGTGACTGAACGGCGCGCTGTACAGACCTGCCGAATTTTGTGAGACAAGGTGAAATATGCGCGTGCATGATGCACACGGTCCCTCCGCTGGGGGTTTCCTCGAATAAATAGAATAAATTCAGTATCGATACTTTCTGAACAGCCTTCGTATATTCTATTAAAGTAGCTGCTTTAAAGAACAGGGCAAAAAAAAATAGTTTTTTTTTTCTTCCAAATCGGTGAGAATCAGTTGAATTCTACTACTAAATCTAAAAATATATAATTCCAATTAGTGATTTAAAAATATGTTTTCTTCTATTTTAAAAGTAATAAAAAAGTAATTAAAAATGGAGCTATACAGTGATTTTTTACAAACCTTTCAACTGTGGAACAAAGTACAACATATAACCCTTAAGAATATACGATAGTAAAGCTCATTAACTCATTTTCCGCTCAAGAGATATTTTAGATAATATGTTTTGTTACTATAAATGAGCGCAAATTTTAAAAAAAAAATTATCTGTAAAATGGGTTTACATGAATAAATCCGAATTCGCGGTTACATTTCTACAACTTGCAGCAGAGTCACAGAAAATGTAACATAAGCAGTTTACTTAGAATATCTTAAGGAAAAGTAACTTTTAAATACAATATAAGAAAAGAAATTCAATAAAATATAAAATATTACGGAAACATTCTTTCTCAGAACAAAGATAACAGATGTTAGAAAATAAATGCCTAACATTCTATTTCTGTAAAAAAATATTAGTGACATAAAGTAACATTTTTAATATAGATTATGTGAAATATTCTGCGGTATTTAAGATTTTTAGGATAAAAGCAACACTTAATTCTCTCTCTCTCTCTCTTACATAATTTTATATAAGATTTTTATGATGGTTTTGTGATTGAGACTTCTATTTCTGTAAAAAATGAGACATTATATTCTGTAAAAAAATATTAGAAACATAAAATAACATTTTTAATATAGATTATGTTAAATATTCCACGGTATTTAAGTTTTTAGGATAAAGTAACACTTAACTCTCTCTCTCTCTGATACATAACTTTAGTTTATAAGATTTCTATGATGGTTTTGGGATTGAGGCTTAAAAAAAGCCTAGGAACGAATGATTAGCCGTCTGTATTCAGAGAAAAGTTTTCCCAAATTGAGCTTGACGTTGCTGCTTACTAAGAGAAAAAATTCAAGACTATTTTCGTTACAAAGTGATACATTTATCGATCTTTTGAAAGCTATTTTATCGTCTTACGTCACTTTCTATCGTGCTACATTGATGATAATTATTAATGATTTGTTTCTATATTACATATACGAGTTACTACGGTACTCAATATTACGTTGTCTAAATGAAAAAAAAAATTAAGCTTCAAGTGAAATATATATTAATGGTGGGAAGCGATTTTGATTAAATTTACGGAATTCATTTCACTACAATCATCCAAATTTTAAAAAAGAAAAAATAATAATAGATTTCCCAGAAAAATGCATAAATGCTTACTTTTGCAGAATTTTTTTGATTTTCATAATGTAATAGTAGGGAATTAAGCTCTTTCAAGGATTTCCACACACACACACACAATGCAGCAATGCACACCATTGACTATCCAAAATGCAATATCAAAAGAGCAGAAGGTGTGAGAAGCAATTTTATTTGAGATGCACAAAACACAGAGATTAAATTCTTGAAAATAATTGCCACCTTATGTTACATGAAAACCATCCAATATAGTCATATGACTGCTGGGTTATTTACTAAAACTCTCGGCATTCGATGAAAAAAGCTTAAATACTAAAAGCGCTATTGAGGATATTTTTTTTTTTACTATTTCACATGTTGTACTTCAACATACAAGCGAACACCACAGCTCACATTTTTTGACTTTTTCTAATATAACTAACTCCATGCGTATCGTGAAAACGTTTAACATTTTTTTTTATTTTTTTATTTTAACAAATTAAATAAATAATTGCAGAAATACCTAAAACAGCCACCGGGGCTCATTTTGATAAAAAAAAATCACCACTTTTCAAGTAAAAGTCTATTTTCAATTTCTCCATATCTCATTTTTGTTTTTGCATACATAGGGAAACATGTTACTCCTATATCGTGATGGACAGTGGGAGATAGGCAAACTCCAGTTTGGCTTACTTGCAAGGCGGAATAGTGATGACAAACATTAGTTTTCTCACCCATGAGTACATATCAGTGTCACTATAAACACTCAGATTCTTTTCTAAAATAAGTGCACCTCCTAGCGGCTTTATTTGTCATACCACATAATTTTTTGAGTGAAAATAGTCTTGCCATATCTACAATTAAAATTTAAGTCGAACTCATTCTCCAAAGCTATAAATTACAACCAGGGTGAGTAGATAATTAAGTTCACAGGATTGTTTTGTTTTCATGGAGCAATTAGATTCAGATATTAGTACTTAAGACAGCAAAAATAAAGATAAACTTGTTTATAACGTGACCTCTTAGAATGCGTCATATTTAGGAAGAAATAACGATGATAATGCGGAATGGCTTAGCAATATTATTTTTCCTGTTCCTTGCAAATTAGGCCATGTACGTACACGAGAATGAGGTGAAAATATCCCAAATATTTTGCTAACGCTAAATATATATAATCCATGCATCCAATTGCAAGATGATCAAATACTTCTGCTTTTCTTAACGTTCCGACAAATTCTGCATCATTTTGGGGATGACACCAAATGGGATATATTTATTATTTTTTCAACCTAATATATACCAGTGGAACACTAGTGATTCAAAACTTTATGCAAATGATTAAAGGTACACAAATTGGAACAATCTGATTTGAAAGAGACAATAACACGCAATCTTTTCAGTAAAAGTAAGCAATAACAAGCATTTGTTCCTGTTTGAAGTAACTAAACAAAGCATCATGCGAGAAAAAATTTACTCTAGTTTCTGAAACCTGGTCCTAGCTGAATTAAATTTGTTATTTATGCTATAATTTCGAACAATAACTTACCATTGATGAACAATTTTTCCGGGTAAATCAAGGAGCAGATTCATCCAATATATGACAAATAAACCAGGCGAATTCGAAATTGAGTTTTGACTAGCAGCTAATGTAAAATTCAAATATTTTTTAATGACTATCTTTATTTAGTCAAGGATGAAAAGCTGTCAATTGAGTTACAAGTTGAAGGAGTGTTATAGCTTTTTCTCTCTGAATTCTGGTATAATTTTTAAGCTAATATCAGACACCTGAATTTGGAGTTAAGAATTTATTCTTGCGATTGTGGAAGAACTACAAATTGGTGCTTTGCACAGCAGATGCATTTCTCTCATACCAAATCAATAGGGTACAGACCCTAAAATGAAACAAATCTAACTTTCAATGTTGCAAGGGACAACATAAAACTTTTGCAAGCAGTGAGAGCTTCCAGAAACCAGTTTATGGTAAATGTGCCGCTGCCTCCGTTAAGCCTGCGCATTGTTGTAGTTCTGCTAATGTCAAACTGTGGAGTGTATTGAGAACAAATTGATATCATTTGTATTTGTAGTTTTTTTTTTCACCTCTACCTTGCTTAAGAATATCTTAGTAAGCATGGGGAAAAACAAACAATAACCGTTAAATATATTAAAAGTAGAAACTGATAAATCATTAAAAACTCTTATATATTGTAACTTCAACACAATCTGTCAATAAGAAAGTTATTTACTTTGATAGCTTTGAATCTCTTACAAGGATCAACCTGACCCCGTATG
>BMAO01014790.1:0-34286 GCA_019973975.1 Trichonephila clavata | reverse complement strand
GACGTCACAGAATCATACAAGCCTCTTCTAACAACAGTTGAGAGAGGGATTCTAAGTGCAAAGGGAGCTCGAGACAGGAACCCCCCCCTCTCTTTCGCCTTCTATTTTTGTGCTTGGAGGGTCCAGTTTACAACCAACTGACCCCTCTTTTACTGCCCACCCCATGGCAGTTTTCAATTACATGAAAACTGTGCCTGACATTCTAGTCATACAAAGAAACTGCTTTTTTTACGCTGTTTCGTTTCTGTTTTGAGGAACATCAGTTTTTCATTTGAATTTTATAAAAATATAAGTTTTAGTTAAGGCAGAAACCTTTATATATATATATATATTTCTGTACATTGAAAACAATTTTCTGTGATATTCTTCAATATTAAATTGCATCAAATCCTTTTTTAAATAGTTTAATGACAAGAGAAATTTATAAATTAATTGAATGAATAGTGTAATGTGATTTAAATTATCTCTTTCCTGAAATATTTCAGGTCAGTTCTTTATTTCCGATTCAGTTCAATAATTTTATTTAAAAACGGTTTAAGACATGTAACAAAAAAATCTTATATAAATTTAATGAAGTACAGTGGCGTAACTACCAATGGGCTAGGTGGTGCCGTGCACAGGGGCCCTTGAGCTCAGGGGACCCTCGCGCCTTGACCACCAGGCAAGTCGAACTAGCGATAATTTCTCCCATAATTGAGATATAAATATAAAAGATTGTTACATAGCTATAATCATGGCAACTCCGTTGAAAGTAATTTCAAACTTGTAAGGAATTCCCCTAAATTCTTTTCCTTTGTTTATATTGTGTTGCGAATTTTACGTATTAAAAAAAGTTTATATTATTTTTCATTTTTCTAATTTTTACTTGAAAATAAACATCAAGTTCCATGAAATGTCTTACCATACATCTAAAAAAATCTACACAGGGAGCTATTTCTTCTTGGTCATTTTATTTTTTATAACAATATGATTCATAATAAGCTGTTTTGCTGTTTCAATGTTTCGCAATCTGGTATCTGCAACAGACTGATGTAATTTTGACCCCCTCCTCTGTTTTTTCGTGTGTTTTATTTTAAATAATTATAATAATTTTGTATTATATTTTCTTGTTTGTGCATATTCTTTTTATCATTTCCTATCTATCACATGTCAAATCGAACCTGGGTAATCACTAAATTCACAAGGAAACTCATATGCATACATGTAAGTAGTTTGTAGCTTTGCTTTCTTATGTTCTGCAGAGCTTGACACAGGGCTGATGGGAATCAGCTTTGTATATGTATATAAAATACTCTAATATATTTTTAATTAATAAAACTTCACCAATATTCTCTCTTTTTTTTTTGCACCAAGACCTTTGGATACCTAGCTACGCCACTGATAAAGTATATTGAGTATTGGTTTTGGGACCCACACAATTTTTTGGAAGAACAGTTTTAGTGTTGGAATTTCTAATATAAATTCAGTTACAAAAAAAAAAGGAACGAGTCTTACAGTAGTCGCATATGATGTGTAACATCTGACATGTTATCCTGGTAAATACGCAATAGTAACATAAATCCTGAAAAAAATTAATCGGGTATGATTGAAAATTATTTTCTATCGAATAATTTTATCTTTAATGAAAATTTTATTTAATTAACACAAAGAGTCATGTAATTTTTTTATCAAAATGAATATTCTTGTTCAATTTGGGGAAGACACACACACAATAGACTTATGATGACTAAAATATGACACATATACTTGAGATTTTAAAGTATTTAATAACCTTTGAAAAACAACGTCAATAACAGTCCAACTGTTAGTTGTCGATATATTTCGGTTTGTGGTCATTTCGAGCTTGAGCTCATCATTCAAAAAAGCTATGAGCGGACAATCGTAAAGTTACCTGACTGACAAACAGATTTGGTAAAGCAGTAATTGGTTCGGCCGTTTGTTTCTGAGAGATTTGTGTTCGTTGCAAAAAAACAAAAACACAAAAAATCCCTGCTGCGTGAAGTTGAATTTTGTGCAATTCTTTTCGGCTGTACTCCTTCAGTTTTTAATTTTTTTTTCTCACGTTTCTTTTGTCGAAAATCTCGCATACATTCTGCTTTGGATTTACCCGTCTCGGCCAATCACAATATCGTTTTAAAGCTATTGTATTCCAGATTTTAATTTCAATTAACTTTTTTCACCAATCATACTAAATATTTTTCTTATTTATCACACTAATGTTATATTTTTAATATCACAAACAGAAACCAGCACACACACACACACACACAATATATTTTATTAAAAACAATATAAAGAATTTAAATCAGCATTTAAAACCGTAGAGGGTTATATACCATAATGATTAAAGACGCGAGATTCCCAAGTTCAAAAAAGGTCATGAAGAATACAAAGAAACTGTAAACTCAAGTGTCATTCTCGCTATCCGATCTTGGCTTAGAACAGGGATGGCCAACTCAAATGACCTTGGAGGCCACTTCGGAAAAACATTATAATCCTGCGGGTTGCAAACAAAAATTATATATCTTTATATTATATTTAGACCCATCACAAACATTTATTGGAATGAAAATTTAAACCGGAAGGAATTATTATTGATTTCATTATTTTCATCCATACAAGCATAGATAATTTATAATAATAATGCAAGGATCAAATATGTCTAATTCTAGCAATAGACAGCGCGATAGAGTTACAGGAATAGAGTGTGATGCTGCGCTGCAATACCGCACACTTCTAATAATGTATTAAAACAAAAGAAAGGTAATAAAATAGAAACTGTCATGAAGTATATTTGTTACAAACCACTACATTAAAAATAAAAATATTGTACAAAATAATCATATTTTGTAATGAATCTCGAGGGCCGCAAAATTATTCAAGGCCGCGGGTTGGCCACCCTTGGCTTAGAATTACGAAGTCTGTCGCAAATAACATGTATGGCTCTAGAGCAGTGGTCTTCAAACTTTTTCAACTCAAGGAACCCTTTGAACTTGAAAGTGTTTTTGTGGAACCCCTAGAACTAGAAAGTGTTTTCGTAGAACCCCTAGAACTAAAAAGTGTTTTCGTACAACCCCATTCCAATCAGAATTTCCCATGATTTTTTGGGAAAATCTGTATATAATTCCTCAGATGTCAAACATTCAAATTGTGGAGTGAGTGAGTGAATATTAACGTCATACTGTTCAGCTACACGAGAGCTTTTGGTAACGGACCTCGTAATTTTGAACCATGGGCAAGTGACGAGGATGATACCTGAGATAGCACCTCATCTCCTAACTACCACACTAAAGGAAGGACGTTTGAGCTCTCGACTGATTTAACGTGCATAGCGCCCCTACACGGTGGGTCTTTAGTGGTGCTGGGCTTGAACTTTAAAATTGAGGAACTATTTGCCTGTATTTGTACTTGCATGGGTGCATTCTTCATAGCGCATTAACTTAGAATTCATTTTAAAAAAAAGCATTGATGAGTTATCTTGAATAATATATAAAACACATGTATAAATGAAAATGCAAAATGTAGATACTGCTTTCAAGACAGAAATTTAAAAAAAAAATTCTGCAATGTTATTTCTAAGTTGAATTTTTAGTGAAGGGAATAAAAATGGAATAAAAACATCAGTAGCAATAGTAAATAAATTAATTGAAATTTATATGTTTTAAGAAGGAACTATTAATGTTACTAAAAATATTCTTACAATTATGAAAAACTTTCTGATTTATTTTAAATCAACGTCATATGGATCAATGGTATTTCATCTTCGGAATATTTGAATCTTATTTAAAATGCGATGATCAATAAATCCATTTTAGTATGTGGAAACTTTCACAATATTTGAAATGAACAGCGGAACAAGAATTTAGAAAAAAGAAATACACACTTTTCTTTCCAATTCCTGAAATTCTGTCCTATATTCTTTTTTCGTTTAGCCGAAAGAAATATATTTTTTTTTGAAGCTGCGACGATGATCCATTTTATTTAATAACTGAAATAAACTGTGCAAAATAAGTTTTAAAACAGCTGATATTCAAATAACTTAAACTTGGAAAAAAACACATGAATTTCGATTTTGGAGATATGTAAGAAAATAATGCGAAAACTGATTCACTTTATCCTGACGATTCAAATGCATTTAATAAATATAAATTGTTCATTTTAATTATTAATAAAATCTAACTTATTTAGTATATATAAATAATTTTAAGAAAGGTGGAATAAAAAACAGAGGATAGCTTTTTGTACAAAACGTATTTGTAGTTATTTTCAAGCACAGACTCAAACTTTCCTAAGAATGATGTAATTGTAAACAGTATCTTGAATGCCTATAGATTCTTAGAAAACAAGACCCATTTTGGGGGGGGGGGACATCTCTGTTACACAATCCACCGAAGAGTCATAAATTACCACCTTTCACCAAGGAACGCAGGGGAAATTTCATGTATCCTTCCGCAAGAAGGCGGAGTTGCAAGTCTACTTTCCCCTCATTCTAAATATGCAATGCTGACTTATTTCATTACTCGCAAATAAAATTGTTTAAAAATTTTAAAGTATATGCGTTTGAAAGAGCATAAAAAATAAATTATTTCCGCTTTTTTACTTTTTTTATCCGATAATTGAAAATATTTTTATGATCGTTTCAACGCACTAAATGTAAATTTTCAAGCTTTTAATAGATATTTAAAAATATTTAGAAATTTTTTTTAAAAAATCGAAATCAAGAGAAACATTAAATTTTTTTTGATCTTTAGGATGCATTTTGTTTCATACAGTTAAAAGCAATACCTTAGACGTAAATTGAATTATAAGAAACTCCATAGGATTAACATTACGCTCGGGTTTTCGTGGTGGCGTGTCACCGGGAGCCTTAAATTTAGGAGCTGTTCTTGCGCAACCTTAGATTTTAATATCGAATCTTATGATCTATCGAAAAGTTGCTTCTTCTCTTTCATTATAGGTATTATTTCCGCAAACGGAAAAAGGTGCATTTTCCATTAGAAAACTATTTAGCTTTGCAAACCATTGTTCTAACGAGTATAAAATTATTTCATTGAACCCCGGAATAGTAAACAATAGAATATAATGTTAATAAATTCCAACTAATTATGTTAATCACTAGATAAGGGCTTTTTGAAGGGAAGAGAGAGAGATTTCACTTTCTTCTTAAATCCTAAAAATGATTTTACTTTTTAAAAGGAGAGGAATACAGAATTGAATGGTGTTATGCTATATTTAATACCATAGATGATGTTCTGCAATAAAAAAATTTACCAATAAAATTAATTTTTAAAAAAATAATATTCTTATTTTAAGTTCTTAAATTAACCAAATGCAATTAATCATATTTTTATTGGCTCTGGTCTATAACCAAATCTAAATCTAATGCTAGGATTTTTTGAAGATTGGCTATGATCTCTGAAAAAGTCTAAATCGTATTGATTAAAACGTATTTTTGTTTTGTAAAGAAAAAAAGTGGGATTCCTTAAACATTCTTTTTTTACATTCAAAATTTCCCTGTTAGTATAATTTTCAGCATTTAGTATTAAAATATTTTAAAATCTAATTCTGAGTTTTTGATATTTGTATAATATTTTTAAATATGCAATAACTTTTTTTAGAAAATTGTGGGTTGTGGAACACATAAATTTAAATATCTTTCCATAGCAAGTACACAAATTTTGTTTTAATTTTTACGTCGATGCTGGAAAGATTGTTGTTTGTCGGAAGGCGAATGCGTACAGTGAAGGGATGGAACCAGAGAAAGAAAAGGGCTCCGCTGAGCAGCTTTTGCTTGAACAATAGAGAAGGGTCGTTTTATCTTAGGGGTCAAATTCTGCATAATACGACACAGTACCCGTTTGAGATGTTGGGAGATTTCTTCCGCCAAAGGAGAAGGAAAGTGTACATAGGAGGCAGCTAATTGTTTAACCCCTCCCCACAACGGCTTTTCATAGTATTTTTAGCATTGACCACAATGAATCCTTATCTGACAGAATGTAGCTGGATTTATAATTTGTAAAAGGCCTTACTCTTCGAAAGAGAGACAGGCAAAAATGTGAAAATATAAAACAGTAGGGTGCGGGAATGGCAAGGTCAAAAACAATGGTCAAAAATGTGTCTAAAATAGATTGCCGCCAGCGATCTTCCCAACTCCTTAAAAATGAAGACATGGTAGTTTTAGGTCATCGATTATGTGGGACAAAAAGACAAGCAAAACTTTTCTGTTTTTTTACTCGTGTAGAAGGGGATATTTACCATACAAGGAATTACTTTCTTCCTTTGTAACAACTATCGAAATTCAAATACCAGAATATTGAATAAACTTAAAGCATAATAAAAGAGATTAAATCATGAAGGATTTTCACTTTGAATTCAAGCAAAATAATTAAAATTAAGAAAAAGCCCAAGCAATTAAAATTTTCTTTTATGTGATAATCATTAACTTTTGCTTTTGACCCCACTTAAACAAATGAATATTGCTGTTGCATTTTTTTGAATAACAGCAATAATATTTTCTACCCATTTTTTGATGCACTCCTCAATAAAGTTATTTTCAAATAAACACAAATTTCTAATTAAATTTGTTTTATTTAGATCAAAAACATCGTAAATTAAAAAAAAAAATTATTTGTAACAAAATCTAATGTGTACATACAGTAGCGCATACAAACATTTTTCAAGGGGGGAAGGGTCCATTGTTGAAAGTTCCCCAACTTGCATCATACCTCAAGACAAAACCAATTAATTCTTCTGATTTTGTCGATTTTGTTAACAAAAAACAGTAAAAAATAGATTACTGAATCAATAGTTAGCATTATTTAATAAAATAAATTGCTAATTACAAGTACTTAATTAAATTTTGCATTATATACATATGGGATTATCATCAACTGAAAAAAACTCAAGGGCTTTGGGGGGGTCTCCCCCTTGTGTGCGCCATTGTGTACATATCTTTTCACTTTTTAGCAAAATTTTTGAAATTTATGGAAAAGGCAATACATAAACGATACATTTAAAAAACTAAAATTAAAGTATAAATTTGATTTCTTTTAAGTGAAAATCTATTTTTTTTTCTGTTGGAAGGAGTAATTGAATTCTTTCTGAATATTTATACGATGTTGAAAAGAAAATATATAATACTTTTAAACTCGTTTTATAATTCAGTCTAAGAATCAGTGGCGTGCACATACCTCTTTTTACGGGGGGAGGAGTAAAAAACACGTATACCTAAGCGCGAAGGCATAAGCTCTATGGCGAAAATTAAATACTTGTTTGTCTAAGGAGGGGTATTGAACTCTCAAACCCACCCCTTGTGTGTGTGTGTACGCCACTGCTAAGAATTACTTGTAATGAATACATTCTCTTATATTTGAAGTTAATGAGGAATCCCAATAAGTTGGATTCAGATACACAAAAAATTGCTATACTTACTCTATAAATCTATTTAACAAAATAAATGGATTTGTGTTTGATATATATAAAAAAACAAACCATTGAATTGCACTTTAATTAAAATATTCTTTACTATCTGGATTGAAATTAATGCTTTGTCTGAAATTATAAAGTCAAGATATCTATCTTCATTAATTAATATATTTCCTTTTTATTATAATCTTCATTTGAAAATGTTGAAGTAATTAAATTCAGTAACATTTGCATTCAATTTTCTTGTTGGTAATAAGTGTTCCAAAGTGGTAGTAAAAATTTTCTTTCTTTCTTGTGGCAAGCTGTGACGGCAAGTTTTCCTCATTCTGAAGCACAATTATTCCTGCATAAAAAAATTCAATAATGAAGTAAATTTGACAATATCAATTAAATTGACAATTACTCAATAATTATTGCAAATTTGAATTTTTATACAGCTTTCGCAGCCAGCAATACTCATAAAAAATTAATTATTTTCAAACTATACATAGTTTATTAACTAAAAAATGAAATAAATTTTTTTTAATGTATTTAAATAATAAAAACTACAAAGCCCCATTAATTTTAAAAATAAAATTTGAGAAAACATATAGAACATGAATGTATATTTTTTGCGGCAGTTTTTGAAAAGAAAAAAAGAGGAATATAGAATTTTGTAGAAATATTCCCAAATTTTATATTGAAAAGATAACTGCATTTTTAAGAATAACATTAAAGCTACTTTTGTATTTGTATAAATACATTTTGAAAAACCGAATGCAAAGGATGATAACATTTAATTTTGACTCTTATCACTCTTATTTTGACTCTTATTGTGAATGTGGTGTGGCAGTTACGGAAGGATGTACCCCCATCTTCCGTCATTCTCTTCCTCTTAAAAATGTGTAGAGATATCATTTTCAATAATGAAATATCAAACAATAAATTTTAAATTAAAACAAATGTAAAAATTGTTAATAACATTATTCAAGAAAGTGAGAGAGTTATATTTACATCGCACTATAAAGCTGTACGAACGTTATTGGTGAAGGTCCTCATAATTTTGAGCCATGGTCATATTTTGAGGACGACACCTCAGCTGTCACCCGCTTCTCCTAACTTCCACACCACACCAATGGGAGGAATTGGGCCCCTCGGCATATTTAACGTGCATCGGCCTCCTTTGCACGGCGGTCTTCAGTGGTACCAGACTCAAACTCATGATACGCCAGCTACGAGCGGGTGACCTTGACCATTAAGCTACCACGGCCTAGTGGTCAAGCTGCTCATAAAAACTGGCAGTGCATACATAATTCGATTCAAAGGAATTATAGAAAAAATAACAATTGAGAGAAGTTGAAAAGTTTTATTAATATTTTATCCAAAAAGCTTCAACATTTAAAAAAAAATAAACGAAAAAAATTTGTTAATTATTTTTTATTGAAATAAATTTTGCAGTGAAAATAAGCTTTTCATTTTTAAAAATTTTATTAGCATATCTGTGTAAATCAAATATTAATTTTTAACATTAAAATAAAGAGTAGTCAAAAATAGAGTTTTTTGAAGATATTAGAAATACTAACATATAAATAAATATGTATATAGCATTTATAAAAAAGTTTAATCGTAAAAATTTTCAAAATAACAGTATATGAAAATACACAGTATAAGTAGAAAATAGTTTTATTGAAAAAAATAAAATGTAAAAACTTAAATTATATACATATATAAATAGATTTATAGAAAGTAAACATAATATGTAATAATAAATAAAGATAAGAGAGAAAATTTTTTAAAAATTAAGTTTATTTATATATTTAATACTATTTTAATAAATTTCAACAATTTTTATTTCATGTTTTAATATAACGAGATCTCTTTACTTTTTAAAAAATACCAATTGTTTCAAAAGAAAATTAGAAATTTTATTTAAAAAAAAAGAATTGTATGTGTAATGGAACTGTTTTTGAGCGCTTAATATACAAAAAAAAAAGTTTCTTATATCTTAATCTTTTCAACTAAAATCAAAATATTGTTCAAAAACTAGTTCAAAATTTCTACCCTGAAATAAGCCCAAAACAAATTTTACAAATTCATTTTTTTAATGCATTCTATTTAAAAGTTTTAATTGTATTTCAAACTCTTTTTTGTGGTGGAAGCTCACCGATTTCTAACTCCTTTACTCTAACTTAGTGACGCAGTCAGACGTAAGAAACTCCAATAGACAGGCAGCCACATTTGAATGATACTCGCGCTGCTTGGCGTATTCTGAAGCTTGAAAAAGCCCCTGTTTCTGAAGACATCCCGAAAAAATCTAGCTGTTTCCAGTAATGAACGTTTATAAAGCTGTGGATATTTTACAAGGAATATGAAAAAGAATGGGGTTTTTATAACTGCATCTTCTCCATACGGTAGGTTCATAGGGATAATAACCTGTATTGCTCTACATCCCTTTTATAAGTATTAAATCAATCAATCAATCCGTGAAGAATACCATCTGTTTATTTTTGTCTTCTGTTTGTTTCTCTCCGCTGTTTAACGACTTACTGCAATGTGCTGTCAAATATGTAGTGTTGTGTCAGATTTATTTTGTGATCCCATCGCGTAAATGAAAATAACTATCAGACCCAAGTAAGGTATCGAAAATATTGTGCTGTAAAAGCTCTATTAATTTTACAGTTTGTATTTTATACTTTCAATATTAAGATCAACATTTCAGGAACTTAGGTACTCACATATTTGCAGACACTATAGTTTTTTTTAAATTAATTTTTAAAATGCTGCTGCATTGAATCATGCATAATATAACCGAATGAGGCTCACGTGTAGAATAGGGGAAGGAGCCTTTGGATTTGGCGATTTTTATATTGATATCATGGCGAGACATCGAATTCATTCTGGCTTCGGGACACCTTTCGCTAAGTGAAAAAGTTTGGTGATCGAGAGAAATTTTTCAAATCTTTAACCACAAAGTTCTCTCTAAAAATCCGAAGTGTATGAAATGTTATAATGTTTTTCTGAATTTCTATCATGGAAAAATAATTAATTTTGATGTACAAATATATGATCCAAATTTTTTTTTTTTTTCAGCACAAAATGTTTCAAATTATGTCATTTTCTTGTATTCTATGAATAATGTGTGCCATTTTATGGCACATCTGATATAATCTTTCTTGACAAGATATTTTTTTTAAAACAGTTTATAAACAAATTTCTGAAATTTCCTAGAATTGGAAATATTTGTAAATATTCACAACATAGAAATAAAGCTATTACAAATATTTTCATTTCATTGCAAATTCAGGTATTGATGATTGATAAATTAATAAAATACTCTATTAAATTTTATGAAAATAAAACTACACCAGAGCCAAATATTCTGGTACCCACTCAATGGGAAAGTACCAAATTGCATGAGTGAGTGTTGGTGTTAATGGCACAAGAGCCAATTTTGGCTGAACCAAATTGGAGTAGTTAACTTTAAGAAACAAGCCATTGCTAAATTAGGGTCATCATCTAGTGTTGACAAAATAACAATAAAGAAAAAAAGCATTTAATAATTGAACTTTTGATTAAAAGTTCCAATATTTCAAATCAAAAATTTGTTCTGGAATCCTTTTTACAGCAACATTTTCAGATTTATTTATCAGTTTTTAAATGATTAAATTATTACATATTTAAAAGTATTAGCATTCAATGTTTTTACTTTGGCATAATATTTACAAAATTTAGAAATAATTGATTTCCTTATAGCCAATTTATCTTATCAAATCTTTCCTTGACCTCATTTATTTTTTTAATGACTGTACATAATAATTTTCCTTTGAGTATTCCAACAAAGAAATTAAATTAGATAATATTTCCCTATCATGTTTGTAAATTTTACCTTTCTTTTTTTGTAACAAATAATAAAAAGTGAAATAGTAATTACTTAATTAATTTTCAACATTGTTTTTAATTTGGTTTATAACTTTTATTTTCCCTTAAAATTATACTAATTTTGAAATTTACTATGCAAGATGTTAATTTCTTTTAATTCTTTGTGGTGGTCATTTGACATCAGAAGTATAATATTCCCCTCTAGCATTACTACCTTTTATAAATACATTGTGTACTTTTTTCATTTAAATTAAAAAGCATAAATTTTCATCAAATGTTCATGTTGTGTAATAAGAATTAAGATCCTAAAAGTTTTTTTATCATAGACAATGTTATTTTTTTTCAGGTTCTTACAATCCCTACTTGCCACAAGTTGTGTTCTTGCTTCTACGTGAAAGTCATTACATGTTTGTGAAATTTGACCCTGATTAATCTCTCATATGGGTAATTTAGAATACCATTTTCATATTCACACCAATGAAAAACCTTATGTTTGTGATATATACAAGATGGCACTTCCTGAAAATGGTTCTTTAAAAAATCATTTAGGAATACATACCAAGAAAAAGACTTATATTTGTGAAATTTGTAAGAAGTCATTTTCTGAAAAGTATAATTTAAAAACTCACTTACGTATTCATATCAATGAAAAGCCTTATGTTTGTGAAATTTGCAGTAAAGCATTTACTCAAAAGGCTAATTTACAAAGACATTTGTATATTCATACAAATGAAAAACCTTATGTTTGTGAAATTTGCAACATGGCATTTTCTGCAAATCGATCTTTAAAAAAGCATTTGCAAATACATACCAATGACAGACCTCATGTTTGTAAAATTTGTAAGAAGTCATTCTCTCAAAAGTATACTTTAAAAAATCACTTACGTATCCATACAAAAGAAAAGCCTTATATTTGTGAAATTTGCAAGAGTGCATTTACTCAAAAGGCTAATTTACAAAGACATTTACATATTCATAACAATGAAAAACCTTATGTTATTCATAGAAATGAGAAACCTTACATTTGTGATATTTGTAAAAAAGGATTTTTTGAAAATTGTTCTCTAATAAAACATTTGAGTATTCATACGAATGAAAAATCTTATGTTTGTGAAATTTGCACAAAGGAGTTTTTTCAAAAGACTAATTTAGAAAGACATTTGCGTATTCATACCAAGGAAAAGCCTTTTGTTTGTGAAATTTGCAAGAAAGCATTTTCTGAAAGTGGTAATTTAAAAAAGCACTTCCGTACTCATACAAAAGAAAAGCCTTATGTTTGTGAAATTTGCAAGAAAGCATTCTCTCAAAAAGGCAGTTTAAAAAAACATTTGCATATTCATCTGTGCAAAAAGGTTTAGCTTTGTAAATTTTACCAAAAAGTTTCCTCGGTTAATGATTTTTTTATGACAATAGCAAAACAAGAAAGAAAATACTTGAATATTCATACCAGTATGAAGCCTTATATTTGCGGAATTTAAAAGAGCATATTCTCTCAAAGAATGAATTTTAAAAAAAAACATTTGCTTCATCATACCAAGAAAAATTAGATAATTTGACTGATCTGAAAAAAAAGTTCCTTATTTACACACACACACACATCAAAAACAATAATGGTGTGAAATTTTCATGCATGCCTATTTCCGAGTCACATGTATAAAACTCATGACAATAAACAAATCTGAATTGTCAGTATGGTAACTTGTTCTGTAATTATTTTTCTGTGGTGCATTGATTGTTTTTTGTATTTAAAAAAGCTAAGAATTTTTATATTTGTATAATATTTTTATATTTGTTTCCCCTCTCAAACTTTATCGTATTGGTCATGTTAGTTTCTTTATGTTATTTTTAAATAAAAGAAGTTCAAATTGTGTGTACAATATGAATATTTATTCTACAGTTTGAATAATTTTATAATATAAATATTTATTAATACTGCTACCTTTCTGTTATGTTTTCAATTATGAAACTCATTTCTTTTTAAATTTTCTAAACGTGTGTGCTTAGTTCTAAGCATAAGCTCTATATTGATTATAAATTTCTTGTCAAACATACTAGAAATTATTCCTATCCTCAAAGCATAACTGTGGAAGTAAATTCTGAAAATATCATATTTTTTAATTTCAACCTTTTTTTTTTCTATGTTATTTTTCCTAAATATTTCTGGTTTTTAAAAATTTTGTATACTTTTACTCATTACTTATTTTGTATTGAAGTTTTCAGTGTTAATTACAAAAAAATACATTGTCAATGTGTGGATCTTTTTTACAAAAAATATTCTTTTGTGAACAATGTAACTCATATTATGAACTATTCTAACAAAGATAAGTTTTTTTGCTCTTGAAGTATTTCTTTTTATACTATTTTAATTTTATACTTTTTCTATTAAAATTAAATACTTGATATTTTATAAAATATTTCCTTTGTGTTAGAAAGACAAATTGTTGTATATAAAAATCATATGTGTAATAATAGTTATAAAATTGTATTAATTTTTAGTTAAAATAAAATAATTTTTAATTAATTTATAATTTTTACAAAATAAAAATATACTACATTTTTTTTACCAAGTGCTAAAACAAAATACTTTTATCTCCATCAATTGTTTTCATTAAAAAAAATTTGCAAAATTATTTTTACTGTGAGTGTTTATTAGTGCATTTTTTCCTGAATGAATCCATCCCCCCCCCCTTTATAAGTGATTATATTTCTTTTATACTTAAATGTTCTTACTAAAGTTATAGTAAAGTGTAATTGTCATTATGGTAAATTTCATACAGTAAAGTGTAAGTGCTTGTTTTAATTGAATATTTCTTTACATAATTCATAAATTTTAGAAACACATTGTACAAAATTATACTTCATATTAAAAATCTAACTTTGATTAATATACTATTTATGAACTTTTTTTTTACATAATATTGGTTTGAGAATTATTTTTCAATCTCTCTTTCAGATGATCTCAAAATAACTAATAAATATTTTAAACATGACCACTAAATACCATTGAAAGAGAGGGGAAGAAAATGAATCATGTTATCAAAATAAATACATGTGCCTTTCGTGATTTACATATTCATGAGAAATTTAAAAGAGTTGATGTAACATTAATATAAATTCTTGAGCAAAGATATTGACTAAAAATAAATAAATGCTCACAAAAATGAAAATTCATTAATTTGATTTAAAAAATAATGAAAATATCCAATGTTGAATATTTCTTTTGAAAATAAAATCATTCTCCTTTGTGTTATCTACATAATTAACTGGCATTAAATTTATTGTTCAGGAGTTAATCTTGTATGTATTTTTCCTCATATGAATTTTTACCCAATTTAAAATTAAACTAAAATTTTATTTCAGTTTGGCTAATTTAATATGGCTGCAGTAGCCTAGTGGTCAAAGTTATGGACTCATGGCTGGCATGTCATGAGTTTGAGCCTAGTGTGCCGCTATGTGTGTGTGTGTGGGGGGGGATGTTAAATCTGTCAAGACTCAAACATCCTTCCTTTGGTGTAGTGTGAGAGTTAAGAAAGTTCCAGCTCAGGTATTATCCTTGTCATTTGACCATGATTCAAAATTATGAGGTCCATCACCAATAAAAGTGGGATGTTTATCTCACACTCAGTCACTTGGTTGATCTAATTCAGCTACAAGTTTTGCTTTAGATTAACATAGGATGGAAGGACGATATAGTGTGCATATTGCAATACATAAAACCATTGTTCAAGGGTGGACATTAAAATAATATGCTTATTATCATTGGACATTTTACAGTCTAATTTTGTGTTCTCTACATAACAAAGTATTTATTTTTTTTCTTAACAATGGCCACAGTAATGTGAATTTCCAGCAAGGCACATGAGCAGGCCTGTGCTACGCCTAAGTATGAAACAAACAAGTTTTATCTTTAATTTTTTTTTGTTAAAACATACACTCAAACACATTTACTGAGAAATTATACATATATAAAGATATTTTAAAAATCGCAAGCACACAGTGAAATAATATACTACACATATTTAATACAAATTAATTAAATTTATTCATATGTAGAACACTAAAAAATATGTAGCTAATGAGGGGTGTAATATCATAAATAATATTTTAATCATTAATTAACATTAAATTATATTAAAACAGTAAGTTTTTCTATACATAAACTGTTTTAAATTCCATTTGCAAAACATGCAACACACATACAATAACCAAATGAGTTAAAACAATTTTAAAAATAATTTCTATATTTGCAGGAATTCAATTATAAAAATTGAACTTTCCTGGCTTTGTTTATATAGCTCATGGATTAAAATTAAATCCAAATGTGATTTTACATATGGATTTAATTATAAATCCCTGTGTAAAATCATCCATACAATATTTGCTGTCTCTCTATACTTATGAGTCTTAAGAATAATCTCTTCTGACTTGACCCTTAGCAAATCTTAGTTTTTTGAGACAAATGCTATAAATTTGGGACCAAAAAACAAGTTGCAAAAAATTGGGACTATGTCAAAAATTTGAGTCTGTCCCAGGAAATTTTCAACATATAGTGACCCTTCAATATATATACATAACCACTGGCATAATTAGTTCTGAGTGGGCCCTGTTAGTGAGACTGTAGTTACACATATTGGGGCCCCATATCATTGATACAGCAGTAGCTATGCCTCTGAGCATAACTCAAATTAAAAGGAAATTGATAGAATTAAAAATGAGAAGGTAAAAAAATGTATTAATTTTTCTTCTAAAAATCCCAAAATTTTTTTAAAAAGATGAAGAAAAATTTATAATTTTTTGTTTACAGAAATACAAATTTTTAGCTAAAATTAGTATCCTATTTTTTAAACAAATACTTCATTTGTATATCTGAATACATTAAATGTAAATTTTTATTTCCAAAAATTATTATCTTATCAATGAATACAGTCACAAGCACTGTTGTGTAATAATAACTAAAAAAAGTAGAAAAAATCTTATTTTTCACAGGAATATGTACATTAACATATTGAAAATTTAATAATTTTTTCTTGCTTATTTCTCATTTTCTGTCTCTACTAAATATTGCTAAAAAAAACTGAATCACAAATTATACTTTTCAAATAGAAAAAAGAATGTATATTAATGTAATTTGTGGGATAGTTATGGTACTATACATTTATCAAGCTGCCTTTCAACAGTTTTTAAAAAAAATATACAGTTTTAAGCATTGCACAACAAGCTGTAAATTTAATCACCATTTATGTATAGCTGAAATATGAATATTATGTACAATTATTATAGATTTGGCAAAAAGTAAAAAATAGCACCTAAAAATAAATTATACTCTTTATATATTAGCTAAATCAGAATATAAGCATAATTTTGGACTATTGGAATCAAGAAATTGTAAGAAATTTTGGTCTATTATTATAGTATTACATGAAAACATTTTTAAAACTAAACAGTATTTAAAAGGCAATGTATGCGTGTCATTTCCTTTTATATATTTTCAGTTCGAGCCTAGTACCACAAAAGACCTGCTGTGTAGGGGAGCGATGCATGTTAAATCTGTCGAGAGCTCAAACGTCCTCCCATTGGTATGGTGTAGTAGTTAGGAGAGAGGGTGCCAGCTCAGGTGTCATCCTTGTCACTTGACCATGGTTCAAAATTACGAGGTCCATCGCCAAAAGCCCTTGTGTAGCTGAACAGTGTAACGTTAATATTCATTCACTCACTTTATATGTACCTGACCAGTAGAGATGGGCCTCTGTCCTTTTATATATAATAGTCAATGTAAAAATAAACATAAAACATGGCTCCTCTTATCTTTATTATATATATATAAGAATCACTCTAAATAAAAGTATAATTCAATTTCAGCTGTACAAAAATTACAATGATTCAGTAACAACAATTGTATAATATTTTCATGTATCTGCTGGAGAAAAACTCAATCCGATTCATATATGAAGAGGATTAACAAGTAATTAAAAATATAACAACTAATTAAAATATTTCAGTTTACAATATATTTGAAGTTCAATGTATATTTTTCCAGTTACATTAAATGTTTAAAATTAATCCAGATTTTTATTTTATAAGCATACCATGTCTCTAAGGAATTTGTATACAACAAACAAATATAGAAAAAAGTACATATATTGAAATAGAGAAAACATATTGAAATTGTTCAGTAGTCAAGTTATATTAAAAATATAAACAATTTTTTTATATAGTAATTAAATTCAAAATATATATGAAATATTTGACATAATTTTGCACAAAGCATATTATTATAGAGTATTTATTGCATTTTTTATTATTTTGAAAGTAGTCAACCATTTACAAAGAGCCAAATAAGGCAACCCAAGCACAGGCTACTACATTGTACATTACAGATTTTGTTGCCTCTACAAAAATCGACCATTACACGTCCAGACTAAGCGATTCCTTTTTCTACTGCATTTGTCACAGTTAATTCATACTTTCAAACTTATTGCTTTTATACGTGCACTAGTGGTTGTTTATCATTTATGCAAGTTTTTGCGTAAACATTGGTGGTGGCAGTAACTAAGCAATCATGGTTCTGAGCTCGTGGCCAAAGTTGTTGAAGCACAGATTCAAAACCTAATGTCATTGAAAACTCATAGTGTGAAAGGGCTGATGCATGTTAAATCTGTCGAGGCTCAAAGCCTTCTTAAATAATTTGGAAAGTGCCAATTATGGTGTTGTTCTCGTCACTTTATAATGGCTCAGAATTATGAGATCCGTCACTAACAGCCCTTGTATGCAGAGTACAATATAAATTAAAATCAATCCATTAAGCAAGCATCGTGTTTAGATAAAATAAAACGTTCTAGCAGTAAAACATTGAGCTGCTAGTCAAAAGGCCTAAATTAGTTGGAACAAAGGACTCGCAACAAACCGATTTCACAAACCCCTATTGTAAATAATATTTCTACAATTAATGTGGAGGAATCCATTTCATTAACACAGTAAAGCAAAAGTTACACTAGTGAGAGCCTGTTGTTTGTAGCCAGTCATAAGCAACTGTAATGTAAAGTGTTTCACGGTAAATAAGAAACGTTCGAATTTTTACCAAAGCAATTCATTTCACTCCCATTTTAATAAATATTAAAGTTAAGAAATACCAGGTTTGCAGAGTATATACGAGGCCTGAATACATTGTTGCTTGAGACAAAGCTTTTCATTTCCCCTGTCAGTTGTTTCACTGCACGGGTTAAGACAATTATTTCAAATGGCTTTAAAAACATATCAAAAGCCATCCAATACTTAAAACAGCATGAAAGACCATCCTTTTTTGACTTTATGCTTTAAAACCTTGACAAGAGGATCTTAAATCCTAGGAAACATTTAACTTCTTTTTAAAAGTATACAAATAGTAACAACTTCTTTTCAAAAGAATGCAAACAGTAACAATTCTTTCTCTTTTCTCACATCCAAATTTTACAAGCAGTATATAATGTTCTACATTGTTACGCTCTTAGCAAACATTCTACATCTGCTTCACTGGTAAGATATCTACTCTAACTTCACAAAGTGCTGAAAAAAATGACATTTAGTTAAAATTCTATTTTATTCTTTATTCTTTCTCGCAAAGGAATGCGAAGAAAATGATAGTTTTCAATTAACAGGGTAATTACTCAGAATTATTGTAAAGCTGAGATCAACAGATATTTTTATTTGAGATCAATTTTATTGAAAAAGCAACAACAAAATACTTTGTCATAGAAAAGTTTTTCAACTACGTTCATCATGATCTACAAAATGAAATGCTTGAAATCATGATGATTAAGTAAGAAGTTTACTTTAATAAGAAGAAAAGTTTGAAATTCAAGTATTGATTTATTATATTAGTCAAATTAGAACAAAAATATTCAATTTTTTTGAATTAGGTTAAATCTAACATAAGAAAAAATACATGAATGAATATCTGAAGAATAAGTTATACAATTAATGTTCAGGTAATGAGATGAAAGGTTGCATCACAAAGGAATTAGATAGATTTCATTTTCATAACAAATCAATCACTTTAGATATTCTTTATGGCTGTGGGTAGCCTAGTGGTTAGAACATAGGACTCCAGAACAGAAAGCCTGGGTTTGATGCCCACTGAGTATATACGGAGAACGTGCTTGTTAAATCAGTGGGTCCGAATGGTGTCGCCATCTATCGTGTTGTACCGAGCAAAATCGCACTGTCACCTTCATTGGGGGCTCAAAAGCTTTAGGCTAAATTCTAGCCCTTAGCCGCAATGAATTTCGTGGACCTTGATCTGATGTTACAATCGATCAGGTGGCATAAGCAACAACAGATATTCTTTTTTTTTTAATCAGCTTTAATGAATTTTTATTTTTTGCAGCATACAATTATTCTTATTCAATACTTTTATACTAGAGATTTTATATTTACTAGGTGTTATAGCATTCATTGCAAGCATAAAACATATAACATCTAGCAACATTAAAACTGTCAAATAATTCTAATTTAAATTTATCCACATTTGCAAAAAAAAATATTTATCATTCACTTTCAGATAATCTTTAATGGATATTGAAAAAAAGCACAAATAAACAAATTTTTAAAAAATGCATCAGTAGTATATTAATCAAATTTGGGTGACTAAATAAAAAGTAAAATTTGGTGCAATTATGGCTACAAAGAAAGAATCTTTTTTTTTTTAAGAAATAATCAATACACTGTCTTTCACCTTATTATATAAAATTGATAATACAAACAGAATTAAAACATAGAAAAAAACTAAACTAATTATATAAAAAAAATAAATGGATTTATTCAAGAAAATACAAAAAATAACACATTGAAATGTTTCCCTTCTTTACAGTAAAAAAAATTCAGTATATGTGCATATAAAAAAAATTCAATAATCTTTTTAATGTAAAATGTATGGAGCTTCATTTTCATTTTTTTTTTAAGAATTTCTGCTTAAAAAATAACACGATTTAAACTCAATCTATTTTAATATAAATTAAAACAGCAAACATTATAACTATTACGATATGATAAATATGAAATATTTCCTCAAAGCAAATATGCTCTATTTAACTTTAAAATATTCTCTATTTAACTTTTTAAGAGTATAAGGAAATAAAAGCTCACATAAGATAGAATAATTAAAATTATAATATTTTGTTAAATATTATATATTACTGTTTTCAGTTTTAAAAAAGAATTTATAATTTATTTCTTTTGAATTATTAGACATATATTTATAACTCACTTTTCTTAGGAAGTTAATATAAGTTTTTTCTAAATATAAATCCCTCAGAAGTCAAACAGAAATGACAAAAGATATAAAGTTTAATATTTTTTCTATTTTTCAGAGCAGTTCATAATTGATTAAGCAATGAAATCTTTTCTATAAAAAAGATCCAAAGTTATGCGGCTAAATACTCATTTTACAATTAATATTACTAAATTTGAACCCACAAAGGGCTTCTGTTGTACTAAATTTCTAGCTGAAATATAATTGAACATTTTTGGAGAATATTAAATAAGTTCCACATTCATTCATTCATTGAGGAGAGGGGTAATGTCTCCTTTATTTGAAGGCAAATGTAAACAATACTGAACTGTTCTGTTAAGAATTTAAGAATGATTTTTCAAAAACAAAAAAAAAGTAATCATAAATGATAATATAACAGAATGGTTATGCAATAATATAAATTTTTTTTATTTGTTAAAATGTTTTAAAATTTAAAGTAAGATAACAAAAAACTAATGACTTATACAAGATTTTAGCAAAGAAACCAACACAAAACTATAAATATACAAAATAATGCGATTTTTATCATTTTTTAAAAAATACAAATAGTATTTATTCAGTGCACTACAGGGGAAAAAACAGTTTTTCTAATCAGATTTAAAATTTATTCTGAATACATCTATGTCCAAAACATTTAACAAAACAAACAAACATGCATGAAAGTTACAAAAACTTGCAATTATTGTTTTCAATGAATAAACAAATTTCTCTTGGATCAAACAATTGATGCAAGACAAAGCCTTTCAACCATCTTTATATGCATACATAAGGATTTTTTTTTTTTAATGGAATGTATATGTACATGATTTCAATTAAGATAACACCTCCTTGCAAACTTCAAAGGTATAAGGATTTTTCTTGGAATGAATATGCAAACATGCTTCTTAAACAAATGTCTTTTTATAAATTTCTTAAATGTAAGGTTTTTTTTTTCATATAGAAATGTGTGTGTGTTTTTTAAGCACTCTTTTGAGAGAATGACCTTTTGCATATTTCACAAACATTAGTCTTTTTCCTGGAATGTATTTAAAAATGATTTTTTTAAACAACAATTTGAAAAAAATGCCTTCTAGCCAATTTCTCGAACTCTAGCTACTTCTTTGGTTTTAATGTGCAAATACTTTTTTTTAAATTACTACTTTAGGAGAATAAAAGCAAGCAAAATTCACAAAATTAATTATTTTCATTGGTATGAGTAAGCAAATGTTTTTTTAAAGATATATTAACAGCATAAGCTTTATTGCAAATTTCACAAACATATGGATTTTCATTGGTATGTGTACGCATGTGTCTTTTTAAAGAATAATCACTATAGTAAGCTTTCTTGCAAATTTCACATACATAAGGATTTTCATTGGTATGAGTAACCATGTGTCTTTTTAAAGATATATTAACAAAGAAAGCTTTTTTGCAAATTTTACAAACATAAGGCTTTTCATGAGTATGACTGCGTAAATGACTTTTTAAACAACTCTGATCAGAATATGAAAGTGAGCAAATTTCACAAACATAAGGTTTTTCATGGGTATGAGTACGTAAATGTCTTTTTAAAATACAATTAGCAGAAAATGCCTTCTTACAAATTTCACAAACATAAGGCTTTTCCTTTGTATGAATACGTAAGTGATTTTTTAAATCACCCTTTGCAGAGAATGGCTTTTGGCAAATTTCACAAACATAAGGCTTTTCCTTGGTATGTATTCGAAAATGCCTTTTCAAAGTACAACTTCCTAAAAATGTTTTCTCGCAAATTTCACAAACATAAGGCTTTTCTTTAGTATGAATACGCAAATGCCTTGTTAAAGAACACTTAACAGAAAATGCTGTCTTGCAAATATTACAAACATGTGGCTTTTCATTGGTATGAGTATGTAAATGTTTATTTAAAATAGACTTTTGAGAGAATGCCTTCTTACAAATTTCACAAATATAAGGCTTTTCATTCATATGAATAAGTAAGTGTCTTTTTAAAGTACCTTTAATAGAGAATGTCTTCTTGCAAATTTCACAGACATATGGTTTTTCCTTGGTTGGTATATCTAAATGATTTTTGACAGTACTAATTTCAAAAAATGCCATTTTGCAAGCATATATGACTTTTCATTTGTATGAGAACAAGTTATTTCTCTTTAAATAACTATTTTCTGAAAACATTTTGCTACAAATAACACACACATATGGAATTTCTTTGTTAAGATTATTCAAATGCCTCACTAAATTACTCTGGAGACAATGACTGATAAACACAAATATAAGGTTCTTCATGGGTATAAATACATAAGTGTTTTTTTTTATGAAACACTTTCTGACAGTGATTTCTTGGAAATTTCACAAAGATAAGGGTAAGGATAAGTCAATGTTTTCATGCAGTACACTTTTGAACAAATACTTTCAAGCAAATTTCATGCAATAAAGGCTTTTTATTGGTAATTATTCACAAATGA
Organism: Trichonephila clavata; assembly: GCA_019973975.1. Classification (NCBI taxonomy): domain Eukaryota; kingdom Metazoa; phylum Arthropoda; class Arachnida; order Araneae; family Nephilidae; genus Trichonephila; species Trichonephila clavata. The sequence continues at coordinate 11,273 of BMAO01014790.1, read as the reverse complement.
CTTTTTAAACACCATTTTAAAAAAATGCCATTTTGCATATTTCATAAATTAAAGGATTATCACTTACATAAAAAGAAGGGGTTTTTTTTTCAATAAATAATTTTAGAATATTATTTTTACAAATTTTGCAAATAGAAGGCTTTTATCCGGTAGGCTAATCCCTTTTAAAATTACCCTAGTCAGAGAATGTCTTTACACAATTTTCACAATCATATGATTTCTCCTAAGAAACAATTTCTGAAAATACCTTCTACTAAATTTCACATACATAAGGTTTTTACATGCAAATATCATTTTGATGAATAAAGTTTAAAAAATGCTTTGCTGCAAAACTTTTCAACTGCAAGACTCTACATTCACATAAATATAAAAATAAATGTTAAAAACACTTTTTAGAGAACATTTGTTCCAGTAATCCTAATTACAAGCCTTTTGGTTAGTATGATTCCACAAATGTTCATATAATTAGTAATTATGTCAAGAGTCCTTGTTCTGAAAATAACACAAATATGACTATAAAACAATTTTGAGAAAATGATTTTTTTTTAAATAACATTTTGAAGATTATTTTCTATGAATTAACATGCTTGATGAGCCTTAAACTGCCAATGTATAATTTATCAAAAACAGATTATTTTTATTAAATTGCAGCTTATGATGAAACAATTATTTAATGAGAGTGAACCAGTTTTCTTAAAGTATTAATTAAGTAACAGTCTCTTCAAATACTGCTCTCTAGTTAAAATAATCTTATTGATACCTCCCCCCAACATTTTAATTCCCGAATTAAATCATTCTGTAAAAGTATCACTGGACTTTTCAAAGAATTCAAAACCTTTTTTTTATTGTTAAATTAGCAATAGGCAAATGCCAATGACCTTTCCAGTATGTGATTTGACAATACTGTTTGTTGTACATCAAGAATACTTTTGTCACCTTATGAATAGCTTGTATGCGATTTGCATATTATGGATACTTAAATACAAATAATTACTGGCTAATGACTCTAGAGCAGGAATTCAGCCTGTTTGCAAGCAGGGATCATCTGCACCTGAAAAAAACATTCAACAATAAAAAAAACACTGAAATTTCAAAATCCTTATTACAAAAAATGTGAGAATCCTTCAGAATTTTTGTTACAAATCTACACTCTTTAACTTAGAGGAAATTAGTACACAATGTATTAATGAAAACTAGTAATGCTGGCTAGTGTGCTCTCATGTCAAAACACCATGTGAAGGTTCAGAAAGGAAATTAACAATTTTGCCTAACGCATTTTATAATTTACAAACTAAAAAGAATATTAACAAATGGGTTAATTTGTCGAATCGACCACTTATCCCGCCAAGTGTTTTCTCGCCAAATTGATAAAAGCGCCAAATCTGGTAACCCTTTTTATTTTAGTATTAGTGAAGGAGAAGTCGGATCGTGTTGTCATAGGGTTGTTATTCCAAAGCACAACATGCAAAAAAGTGCCAAATTAGCAATTTTTCATAATTTGGCGGACCAGTGGCCAATTCGACAATTTCACCAACAAATGTTTTCTCAGCAAAATTAAAATCATGATGCATATGAACAAAATAACAACCACTTCATTCTTAATTTGATACAAAAATTATGATAGTAACAATCATTCCAAGTAAATATCACCAAACTGGTAGCTACATATTAGCGTCACCGCAGCAAAATTTTCACAACAGGAATCCCGCTATGATACCAAAACAGCAAACAGTTTCTAATGTGTTCGATTTGAATAAGAAACACTCAGATTATGGTGGAAAATGGCACAATTCGCACTGTATAAATTGGGCTATGGTGATGTTAATAAATAAGTACTGAAAATCATTATACATACAGGCATCAATGGTGTTACATATACTCCACTTCGCAGGGGGGGCTCAAAGCCTGACTAATGTCCTGTACATATTTCACCAATTTATCAAATATTAAAGACAAAACCTGCCTTTGCAGGAGGGGGGGGGGCTAATGTTCTTTGTTACGCCACTGGCAGGCATAGTAAAAATTTTAAAAAAGGGCATAAAAAGACTGGAGTAAACTTTTGCATTATTGAATAACCACTGTTGAGAAAAAAAATACTAAAATTTCACTTTAGAAAAGTAACAGACAAACGGCTGAGTAAATTGTGTATTCCATTTGTTTGTATGTATTTACTTTCACGAATGTATCTTTTAATACATATGTACAGATAAAACAAAAATATTTTTTTAAACACTAGAAAGTAATTTTTTTTTTACGTATGATACCAATAAAGTTGCTTTTAAATTTGCATGGCTTTTTTAGTTTTAAAAAAATTTCCAATTTTATTTCTCTTTTTGCAACTATTTTACATAAATTAAGAAAATAACACAAAAAGAAATTAGCCTAGTTTTGTATAAATTAACAAAAAAATATAGTTCATCAAAAAAAATTTTACTTTTATTAACAACTATAAAATTATACAAGGTACCAGAATTTTTTGCAATGTAGTGAGTGTTTACGTTCACTGCAAAGCATTCGAAGTAAATAATACTTAGTGACTACCACATACTTGTAACTATTATTTCATAAGTAAACTAATATTTATTCTAATACACAATTTATAGACTCTAATATATTTTTTATTTACTGTACGTATGGTCAAATGTATTAAATTCAAGGAACCGCTTAATCCGGATATCTAATGCTCGAATTTAAATGGCAACTAAATGCTGCAAAATTAGTATTCAAATTACTCTTTGCTTGGATATCCATATTTATCCCTTTAAAAAATTGGCTACTTCCAAATCCTTATAATATAAAAATGCAATAAATTGTATAATCCTGATATGCAGGGGTGCAGCTATTGCCGTATCAGCTTTACGGGACCCCAAGCTATAGGGTCTTGATATGTGTAACAATTTCACACTTTCAGAGAAGTTCTATTAATGTGATCATTTTTATTTATTTCCTAAAAAAAGGGCCTCCAAGGAATTTTGGGAAATTTTGATACCGGGCCCACTCAGGACCAGCTACACCAGTGCTGATATGCTTTGTTAAAAGTAACGCTAAGTATTTCGATAGTTTTTAAAAAAATCTAATAACTTATAATAAATATTGCTCTTTTATTGTTAATATATTGACTATTGAACAATTTCAATATTTTTGCAATATGTATTTAAATTTCAAAATTTAAAAACTGAGCCTGCAATTTAACGTTAATGCTTTTTTATAATTCTGGATGGCAACACTGAGTTATATTATGTATATTTTTTTATTGGGAGTTTGGGTTTTGTTTTAAAGTGTACAGTGTTTTCCTCAGTTATTTTTGAGATTGAGTTTTTTGTGTCGGTTTCCTCACAAGGTATGTATTTTTTCCACAATATAATTTGTTTGTGAAATAAAAATTTAGTGATTAATGTTTAGAAAATATTAAATGTAACTGGAAAAATAAACTTTGAACTGCAAATACACTTGCCTCCGAAAGTCTGCTTACAGGCGATCATCTTTCATATTCATGCGAAGATCGCTAATTAAATGAAATCTTTCTGAATCAATACTATTTATTATTGATTCATCTAATGTCGTAAATTCAAATAGTAGAAGCAACACTCACCTGAATATTAGATGAAGTAATACAAATATTTATAACTTCAGAACAAGGCACAGTTCGATATACGGACTTTTTTTTGGCGCCCTTTTCGGGTGATTCTGCGCCAGATTCTGTCTACCATGATTCCCCCTGTTTTCCGGTCCGGGTCGGGTTCCACGGGGTTTTTCGTTTTATGGCGAATTTTCCAATCAGTAATGTTTTGGGGGGGGGGGGGGACTATGGAATTCTCTCTCAGACACCCTTCTTTTCAACGGATTTTCAACTGTTCAGACATAGATATTTCCGGACAAGAATTCACTGCCTTATTTCCTGTTATTTCTTAACATTTATAAAAAATATTTAATATTAATTAATTAATCATTATTTAAAATTTATTATTAAAATTAATAATTTTTATTCTTTATTTAATATTAAAATTAATAATTATTATTCTTTATTTAATATTAAAATTAATAATTATTATTCTTTATTTAATATTTAATGAATTATATTAAAAAATAGTTATAATTAATATTTATTAAAGTTTATTTTTAATTATTGATTAAGTTGAATATTCTTTAATTATTAGGTTGTATTTCAATTCTTTTATTATCTTATTTCTTATTCATATTACTTATTAATATTTCTTCTTAATTACTGAAAAATTATTTAATTATTGCTTAGGTTGACTTAATTTTGTCATAATTAGGAAATATATTCTTTTATTATTAATGTGCCTTTATCCATATTATTTATTAATATTATTTAGTTATTCATTAACATTCATTTTTACTTATTGATAAATTATTCTAGTTATAGATTAGGCTGACTATCAATTTTTACATTATTATTATTAATTTACAAAGAGGTTATTTTAAATTTTAAAAAACTTGTTATTTTATATACCTTTAAATATTGTAACCTGTTCCCTCTAACCATGGGACTATTTGCAGTGTTTATCCCAAGTATAAGAAAGTTCTGTCAGAAACAGTTCCTGTTTTATTTTCTAGCAAAAAGGCCACATTTGGGGAGAAAAAGGGAGTATTTAATCTTGATTTTGTTTATGAAATATGTAGAGATAGGAAACTATTTTTAGATTTTGCAAGAAAAACTCATCTGATTAAATTAGAATTTTTTTACTGCAATTGTAATGTTCTGATGAAGTTTGAGAAGAAAAATTCTATTTTAGATAGTTAATCATAGATTAGCAGGAATTACAAGATATGTGGTTTAACTAAAACATCATGGCTTGTAGTTCAACTAAAACCATACATCTTGGCTTGTGGTTCAGTTGCAGCAAACTAAAATTAAATGAGATTTTTCGTCTCGCTTATCATTTGATCATGGGAACCAGAACAAAATAGACCAAAGCTTATTTCTATTTATCTTCTGATACAGTTGCAGATTGGGGGCAATTTGTCATTGAAGTTATTCTATATTATGCAGAAGTCGACAAATCGAATTCAGAATGGAAGCAATACTCAACAAATCTTGCGAGATTCTAGTCAACATTTTACAGGAATGGATAGAGCCTGGAACTATGATTTTTCCAACAAATGGAAGGCATTTAAAAATTTAGGACAAGAAGGTTTGATCATTTGACGTTAAATCATAGCCTTCATTTTGTAAATCCAGTAACGAATTGCCACACAAATACCATAGAAGGCACTTGGAAGCATGTTACAGATTCACTCCCTACCTGCAATAGAAAAATAGATTTAAAATTTCATTTGTTGCTGTATATAAGTTTAGAAAATGAAGCAAACAGCAGGGAGTGGATTGTTTCAATAAGTTTTTAGAAATTGTTAGGGACATCAACTGGGCTGAGTGGGGCTTAGGTCAAATTCTTTAAAAGGGGAATTTAATAAAGATTTTTTTTATCACCACAATTTTTATCACAATCTATCTTGCTGACAAGTAATGACTTTGGCCATTGTGTGACAATTTTTCATACATAAAGTGCTGCAAGGTAAGTTAATTCTATTTCTATTTATTTTATTCAATGTAAGCAAGAAAGATTCTCCTTATATTTAATTTATGACTTTAATTTTAAGGTTAATTTGCTTTAATATGTTAAATTTTAATGTTTCTCTTCTAGGCTTAATGATGATAAATAGAACAATTTGTTCATTACTATTCTGAATCACTTAAAAATAGATTTTTATTCTTAAATTCAATGCAGTATTGCTAAAATAATCATTAACTATTTACATTTAGTTATATAAAAATTTGTCCTTTCACTACTTTTTTAGTTTAATATTGATATTCCTTTTAATATTATGTAGGAAAAAATATTACATGTTTCATTTTGATCCTTCTACTAAAGTTAGAAAGAATCCCACCATTAATTTTCCTACAAGGCGGGGGGGGGGGGCAAACTTAGATCAAAGACGGGAACTTTGCAAAACTGTTTATTCAGGGGGGGGGTAAGTATCGCGGCGTTTCCTGGCGGATAAGGGGGGATGCAACCCTGTGCTTCCCTTGGCAACTACCGTCGCCGAAAAAAAAAAATTTGCCGATTTTTGAAAAAAGTCCGTATATTGAACTTGTGCCCGACACAATTCGCATGCGTCAAAAGTCTGCTTACACTAGAAAAAACCTTTACTAGAATGAATTGTTACTAAAAGTTAACACTTTTTAAGCTATTCCGTTCTTTCTGTAATGTTCTCATCATATTTGGCAAGTATTTAACTACTTAGTTGTGTCATTTGTGGATATTTGGTTCCATTCTTCTACTATGACAGATTTGAGCATTTCCTTGGATGTTATTTTGTCTTCCCTGATTATTCACTCGAATAAATTCCATAAATACTGTATCGTGCTTAGGTCTGGGGACTAGGATGGCCTACGAGATTGGTTTGGGACATGTCAGAACAGCCACGGCTTCACCTTGGGAGCCATTTGCACGGTACCTTTGTGCTGCTAAAAGTAAAGATCATCACTCACCACAAGTTTCTCGGCACTTTACCTGACAGTTTACTTCAATAAGTTACAGTAATCAATTTCGTACATTGTTGATTCAATAAACTCCAAGTTACTAGCCGAAAGGCTTCCAATGCACCCCCAAACATTTTGCCTTCTCCATGTTTGGTCGTAGAAAATGTTTTCTCTTTCTTAAGATCTGTCCAGAAATTTTTGCAGGCATATTTTTCTTTCTTTTTGATTCCAAATTACAAAAAAAAAGTACTTTCAATTGAATATGTTACATTTTTCGAATAATTATGTGTCCTATTAAGATGTTTTTTGGCAAAGGTCATTCTCTTAGCTCTTTTCACACGAGAGATGAATAGTTTCTTGAGTGCAATTTGGACATTATAGTCACCCTTTTTCAGTTCCTTTCAAATTGTGGTTAAAGTCACCCTTTTTTACAAGACCTCAGCCACACTTTTAGCTATTTGTGAAGTTTATAGACTTGGATTTATTTTTATAGAGTGTATTACAAAGCAAGATTCTTGAGGTGACACTGCAGACGGGCGGCCGGATCTTGGCGTGGATGTTAAAATTTTAGTTGATTTGTAGATTATGAACACTTCTTGAGTCAATGAAAGCCTTCTATTGACAGTTTCAGCAATTTCTTTCCCCTTTTTCTGAAGATTTCTGATGATTTTTCTTTCAATAATATATCGACCTCTATCTTGTTGCCTGCCATGTAACCGCAAAAGCTTTCAAATCCTAAATAAATCGTAAAAGAAGCTTATAATTACTTAAAAACATGATTTAGTGCAGTTATTTTACAACAAAAGGTCTTTAACAGCTCTATTTTGTAAGTGTATGCAGACTTTTGGTGCGGATGGTTGCTGATTATTCGGTGGTCATTCTTATTAAGGTGAAATTTGTTGCTGCTGTGTGAATGAAGAAATTTTGAAGAATCCCTTACAGCTATGTTGATTTTCTAAGGCGAGATTTTAATAGTAATTATAGCATAAACACGTAAGATGATTGCCTGTACACAGACTTTTGGAGGCAAGTGTATATTGTAAACTGAAAAAAGGAGAGAAAATTTTAAAAAATTGATATATTTTTTATTTGTAGTAGCATTTTTTTCGTACTTACGTATGGTTGAAGTGTAGTATGGGGGGCCCTTCGCGATGTCAATTTCTTTTGGCAACCAAAATCAATCGCCTAGCTACTTCATTTAGCGATTGGTGTCCTGCAGCCAGAGTGAATTCGTTATCTCACCATGATATCTAGATAAAAATCGCCAAATTCAAAAGGCCCTCCACCCCCCTATACTACACTTGAGCCCTTACGTATTATCTCAACTGTATTGGCAACATTATATCAAATGAAGCACTTGGTTGCCAATTCAGTACGCACAACACATCCATTGCCAACTTGGCGAGTTAGCTTGAATGTTAGCATTGTTGCGATAGTACATAAGTGTACTCATTTTTTAAATCAGTATCATATTTGAATCTACAAATATGTTAAAAACAGTGGCATAGTGAAGAATATCAGCCCACCCCCATGTAAAGTCTGGTCTTGGGCTCCAAGCCGAGTCTTACTGAGGATTAAAGGGGCATAAAACCATAACATTGGGTTTTATGCCCCCTTTAATCCTGCCTCCCTTCTGTGAGGAGGGATGTACGTTACACCACTGTTTAAAAGCAGTGCTAATTAAGCTCATTTCGGGGCTCTGGGTGCAGAAGATCTGCAGGCCCCCTTGGCACTAGCAGATCAAAATTTATTACCAGAAAACCTGGTTTAGTCCAGCTCATCCAAGCCCATGGCTGCTTGCTCCAAGCACCTAATGCATAAACCAGCACTGTTTAAAAGCATGGAAATCTAAGGACCATAACATTATTAAAATATAAAAATAACAAAATAAAATAATTAAGTTCAAAATTGTGAAAAGAAAGTATTAACAAATTTAATTGCTTGAATTTAAATCCTGTGCCTGACAGCACGAGCACTACAGCCAGAGTGATTTTTGTATGTTCAATAAGACCAACTATGAACTTGGCGATTTTCAAAAGCAACCAAAATATTTTAGCAGTAACCCAGCTACTTTATCGATTATGGACTTCATTGCCTTCAACAAAATCTAAAATTACATGTCTGGACTAAGCAGTTCCTTTTATCTGTCATTCTATTTCCAACAATCGATAAAGTGAACATTTATACAACAAATTGAAAAATATTAGTTAATTAATCATTAAATTAAGTTTTATTTATGTGGAACCTTTCAAAATCAATATTTATTTGCTTTTTAAATAATAGTTACAAGTAGGTGATCGTTAATTCATTATTTACATTAAATGCTTTGTAGGGAATGTAAACACTCACTACCTTGAAACAAATTATAAGTACTTTTTACAAATTATAAGTATGTATACATTTTTATTCTTCTCAATAAAATAAATGTCTCTTGATCAACCATATATTATTGTTAATCTACACAAAAATAGGTTTATTTCTTTATTGTATTATTTTCTTAATTTTATTTGGAATAGTTACAAAAGGTGAATTAAAATTGGAAACAGTTTGTAAAACTAAAAATACCATGGAAATTTCAACACAGTAACTTTATTCGTATCATACACAATCGCAACATAAAAAATTATCTGTAGAATCAAAAATGTGTTTTTTTTTTCAGGTACTGATGATCCCTACTTGCAAACAATTTGTGCTCCTACTCTAGATTCATTAGCCAACAATTATTTGTATTTAAATATCTGTAATATGCAAATTTCATAGAAACTACTCATAATGTGGCAAAAGTATTATTCCAATATGCAACATTTTTGTCAAATCATATACTGGAAAGGTCATTAACTGAAAGACTGGATTTGTTGTTTTTTACATTCAGAGAAAGACATGTTCAATACATGATAAAAATCAAGCAAGACTAAGGTTTAATTGATGTGTTGTGATAAGTCAATGTATTTCAATATTCATATAAATTAAGGTATGAAACATTTGTGGGATCTCTCTTTTCCTGGAATAAAAGAGCCTGGATTAAAAATTAATCTAAACAAGAGCTGGAGATAAACATATTTTTTGCAAAAAATTTATATAAATAAAGAATGTGAATATAAAGGAAGTTCATGAAAAGTAGCATTTCGCATACTACTAATGTAATAATAAAAAAGGTTTGGAATTCTTTGAAAAGTCAAGTGATACTTTCACAGAATGGTTTAATTTGGGAATTAAAATGTCAGGGGGTATCAATAAGATTTACACTAGAGAGCAGTATTTGAAGAGATACTGTTAGAAAGAGCTGGTACACCTTCATTAAATGATAGTTTGGTCACAGGCTGCAATTTAATGGAAATGTTTGTTTTTGGTAAATTGTACATAGGCAGTTTAATTAAAATCAAGCATGTTCATGCATAGAAAATAATCCTTCAAAAGCTATAAAAAATTTCTTTCTTAAAAAATCATTATATGGGCAAACACATTTTCAGAACAAGGATCTTGACATTATTTCTAATTATGTAAGCATTTGTGTAACCATAAAAAACCAAAAGGTTTTTACGACCAGAATTACTGGAAAAACTTTTCTTTCCAAACAGTGTATATAAGATTTATATTTATCTTTAAAAAATAAAAAGTCTTGTATTTTAGAAATTTGCAATAAGCATTATGCAAATACATTTTCTGTGCATGTTTTAAACTTTATTCAACAACATAATATTCGCATGTACAAACCAATGAAAAACTGAAAAGATGTAAAATTTTTTTGAAGGCATTTTCAAAAAGTGTTTTTTCTAATAAAGCATTTTTGTATTCGTACAAATGAGAAGTTATAAAGTTATGAAAATTGTCCACAGGCATTCTCTGCATAGGGTAATTTAAAAAGAGATTTATCATTCTTAATAAAGACTCATGTTTGTGAAATTTCTTAAAAGGCATTTTCTAAAAATAGTTAGTCAAGAAAACACATTTTCATGCAAATGAAAAGCCTTAGGTTTCTGAAACAAGAAAATGGCATTAACTGAAATAGATACCATGAAAAGTCAAGAAAACTCTACATTTTCATGCAAATGAAAAGCCTTATGTTTCTGAAACAAGAAAAATGGCATTATCTGAAATAAATACCATGAAAAATCATTTACATGGACATATTGAAGAGAAATCTTATGTTTGTGAAATTTGCAAGAAAGCATTCTCTTCTAATGGTACTTTAAAAAGACACTCATATATTCATACCAATGAAAGGCCTTATACTTGTGAAATTTGCAGAAAGGCTTTCTCTCAAAATAGTACATTAAAAAAACACTTACGTACTCATACCAATGAAAAGCCATACGTTTGTAAAATTTGCAAAACCGCATTTTCCTCTAGTAGTTCGTTAGCAAGGCATTTGCGTATTCATTCTGAAGAAAGGCCCCATGTTTGTGAAATTTGCCAGAAAGCATTTTTAGAAGTAAATGCTTTGAAAAAACATTTACGAATACATACGAATGAAAAGCCTTATGTTTGTGAAATTTGCCAAAAGGCATTCGCTGCAAAGGGCAATTTAAAAAGACACTTACGTATTCATACCAATGAAAGGCCTTATATTTGTGAAATTTGCAAGAAGGCATTTTCTGAAATGTGTGTTTTAAAAAGACACTTACGTACTCATACCAATGAAAAGCCTTATGTTTGTGAAATTTGTTCTTTTTCATATTCTGATCAGAGCTGCTTAAAAAGTCATTTACGTAGCCATACCAATGAAAAGCCTTATGTTTGTGAAATTTGCAAGAAAGCTTATTCTTAT
>BMAO01014789.1:0-21403 GCA_019973975.1 Trichonephila clavata | reverse complement strand
CTTCTCGCGGATTTGAACCCAGGCCCTACGGCACTGCAGTCAGCGTCCACTATACCGGATGGGTGGCAACATTGAAGACTGTATACTCATTGAAATTAAAAACAATTATTCCACTCACAATATCCACTGGATGGAAAAAGAATGATTTACAAACTTTATGTTAAAGTATTGTTATTTTGCGCACTTGTTCACGAGATATTAATTCATAAATAAGAATATTTAGATATAATACAAATGCATATTTTTGATTATTTAAAGGTATAATATGCAGCTTGCTTTTAATATACTTATATGAAAAGTAATTAAAGGTGTTAGTTGAAAAATTACTATGTGTATGTTTGTCTCTATAGAAGTTTGAGACGTTTTGACTGAGCAGAAACACACACACACACACACACACACAGTAAACACATAAACATAAGGTATCCGAACACATTGAAATGATTAAATTCAGTCTAAACCGGCATTTTTCTTCTTTTTATTATTTTTTATTGAGTAGGTTGTTTCGGCTTAGCAAAATATGCATTGTTTTTTGTTGTTTCTGCATTATCTAGAAGCCAAGTTACAATCAATTTTATAAAATTAGAAAAATTGGAAAGGGGTCTTTAATCTGCCAGAAATGGGCATTAAAATTGTTCAAAATCTATCATAGTGAATCTGATAACTCAAAATATTAAGAACTTATTTCTATAAAACTTTTTAAGCCTGGTATTTATATTATTTTCTAGAGATTGCACTAAAATATTTCCTATTGTATGAATATTTTTCTAGTTATGGCCTGTTATTTAACTAATTGTCCCTTAAAGATTATCCCATTTATTATAATATTTACTCGATCGGCTCTGAAATTTTTAAATTTTAATAAAACGTTGATATTTTAGTATGTTTCTAGACAAATGCATCTGATTTGTTTTAGAAAAATATTGTTAGTTAAATATTTGTATTTATTGGTATTGATCCTTAAAAAAGCATTTGTAACGTTTGAATATGCTATTTTTTTTTTAAAAAAAAAGTACTCCGAACGTGTTGGGATACCTTAAAAAAGAATTAAGCACAAAATTTAAAAAGTACATTAATGAATTTTCTTAAAAAATAAAATGGCATGCAATAACATAATATTCATCAAAGTTTCACTTTATTTCTCTTATTACTAACAATTAATGTCATGTTCGTATTATTCTGTTTGTTATCGGCATGGAAATGTTGATCTATTGACAAGTATGACTAGTGAAATCTAAACTAGCATTTCCTAATATGTGAACTTGCTGATTACACTAATCCCATTTCACAAGTGTAATGAAAATTTACAAATAATTCTCTGAAATTAATCAACTGATGGTTGTATAATTCTACTGTAATTTAAATTTGCAGTGAAGTAAATGATGTCAAAACTACATTACTTAACTTGTTTCCTGACATTTCATATGTAGTATATAAAAATGCCCTTTTTTCCACTTTTCGACTGTTTAAAACAATAAGGCAAAAAAGATTAAAAAAAGTCTTCGTACTACATTTATTAGAACAAATAGTTTTTTCTTTTATCGCCTTAACTTTGCATGCATATTTCTATTAATTAAAACCCATACGAAAGAAAAGTTATTTTTAATTAATTAAAAGAAAGCAATCAAATATTTTTTGTGAAAACTATTGATATTTTAATTTAAATTTAAAGTTTATTTTTCATTTATTCATCTTGTCATTTTTTTTCATTTGTGGGAAAAAACTATACTTAAAATGAATGTACACAAGTAATAGACTTTTAATCTTCTCTTAAAAATAAAGGTTTCATATTTTTAATGGCCAAACGTAATACGTATTGCAATAAATATTCCTTTATTAAAGGACTTCCTGTCGCTAATCCGATAAAATATTCCATTCATTAAGTAAAACTGATTTATAGTTCATAGCTTTTATAATATTGTTTTATAAAAGGGAAAGGGGTTTCAGAGTGAATAAATATTTCTCCTATGCACTGATAAACATACTAAAATTGCAGGAAATTCTTTTTTATTATATTTTTCCAATTGTTGACTTCACAAAAAAATGTTTCAAATTATTTTAAAATTGCAAATTAGGATATTTTAACATACGTTCAAAATCTGGAATTCGGAAGTATGAAATAGCATTTTGAAAAAAACCGAAATTATTCAAAACTGGATTTCAAAGTTCAATATTTATGACAATTTAAACAGGAAGTCATTTAATCATTATTTCTTAAATTCTGTGAACTGCAGAAGTGCATGTTTATGAATCGATGTTTTTAAATGGATAGTTCGGAATGTATTTCTCTTTAGTTGTCTAGTTGTTTTTATTTGTTTATATTTTAACAAGTTGTCTAGACTTGTGCTATTTAGTTACTAACTAATTTTCTAAGGATGTGGATATATTTATAATTGAATTATACTATTTTACAATCTGTTCTGTATGAATGAGGAACATATAGTTAGCAATTGGTTTGACAAATAGTAAAAATTCTAAGCGCTAATGTGAGCATTAGATTTGAACATTATCGTTCATAACACTTAGTATATGTAATTAAAATATTTATGTTTCCCAATTTTTGTAATGGAGAAATTCGAAGTACTGACTTCCGGATATCAGAAACTACTCGTCGAAGTTTTCTTTACTAAGTAAATATGAGAATGCAGAATTGTGATTGATGCCATGTTTGCAGTAAATTAGTTTTCCCCGTTTGGAAATCTAACAATAAGTTATATCCTTCACGAAATTGTGCTTACCAATGTAATCTACTTAATACAACAAAATCAATAAAAAATATTCTGACAAAATAATTCATAAAATCACCCACATCACTGGCATTCACCAACAAATGTCATCATCCATTAGTTGCATTGCGTAATGTCCTGTGTAAATTCTATTTATTATGCTGTTTCAAGAGGATGTGGTACTAAGTTTTCAAGGATAAAAACTTGTCTAGACTAATATCATGATCGTCATAATAAAAAAAAATACGTCTGGTCTATAATTTTAAAACATTTTGCTGGTTTTGACATTTACACATTTCTTCGAGTACTGTCTGAAGTGCGAATTATTCGTATTTTAACAACAACATAGGATTTAAGTATCTTAATACATCAGATCCAACTGTAGGATAAATCAAAAGTATATCGAAATTGAGATGCAAAGAAATATGTTTAACTCAAGGATTATTTGACCAATATAAAGTAAAAACATTGTATTAGAATATCAAGACTGGTATCTCAAAGAAAGGAATGCGTTGAAGTTCAAAACAAATTTGCATGGGGAACTATATAAACTGAAACACAAGATTTCAATTTATTGTTAATAATTCAGCGTCTACTATCCTACACCATTATTATTAATGTGCTTCGGTATAAATTTAACCTTTCAATAAAGTAGAATATGATGATTCCCTGGAAGGAATCAAAAGCTTCTTTAGCCTTTATTTTCTTTTAAGAATGTACTACATAGGCATATTTTTCAAAATATTTTTATTTCTTGAGATAAAAATATGTCCATCTCCTGTGTTCAAGAAGAGAGAATACGTCTTATTCATAATAAATGTTTATTTCAGTTGATATTTTTTGCATTCTGCACTACATAGCTTATGAACCTAAAATATTTTGAATAAAATGTGTCATTTTATGCAAAAAATATAATCTTATTTCGTAGGATCCTCTTTTGAAAAGCTTCATTTTACATGAAGTTTATCTTATTTCTCAATAGGATTGCACAAATCATATTTATTAAAACAAAACGCAAAATTATTCCATAAGAAAATAAATAAATAAAATAAAAAATAAAGAAAATAAAATAGTTTATAATTAATAATTATTTTTTTTTTTTACAATGGCAATAATCAATTTTAATTCATGTATAATATTTATCTTAACGGTTTTAATAAAAAAAGTATAATTGAATATGGGTTTATTATTTAATTGCTCTTCACCATGCATAATGTTTTAACTTATGGTTTTAACAAAAAAAGGAATTTATATTTATTGCAGCTTTATAGCAGCAATTAAAGAAATAGATTAAAAGTTGAAAATATAATGTAAATAAGACTTTAACATATTTACATGAAAAAACGAATTATAATTAAATATTTCTAAATGAATAATAGTTTTTACCTTTAATTCTAAACATATTGGAATAATTTTTGCTATAAGTTTTATGTACACTTCCAAATATACCTTTTTATAATGTGTGTGTAATTTAAAAACTTTATCACATCTTTAGAAATTCCTTTCACGCTTAAATTTTAAGCATAGTTATGTTATGAATTTCATAATTATTTAACTAATAAGATTTAGAATATAGTGAACGTAAGTCAGGAGGGTTTGGAAAATGAATTAAAATATTTTCCTTGGCTATTTCTTAAACCAATTAAAATTTTTGAATTATTTTATTATATGCATAGCTTTAATAAAAAAGAGACTGTTTTCTACAATATTTAAACATATATTTCTTATTAAAAATGAAGTATTTTGCTTACTTGAAAAAATTAAATATATATGTATAACTTAAGTATACTTAAATATTAAATACTTGAAAACTTAAATATTTAAAAACGTCCTCACACTTTAAGTAACAGATAAAAAATAAAAGTTATTGAAATGCGATCTTACTTTTAAAATTTCTCATCTTATTATTTATAAAATATCATGATAAATACATAAATTAGACGTTTTGGCAAAAAATTCCTTACGAAATACATTTTTTGATGTAACGTATTGTTACATTCTTGATCGTCTTTCAACTGAAGGAAAGATTCACTTAATTAACAGGCACTTTCTTGCAGAGTAAATCGCAATTTGTTTTGTAAGACTCTGGCATCTGCTAGACACTATTCGAACACTAAGCAGTTAACAATATCACATAATACAAAATCACACAGATATTGAACCAGACTAATTCGTAAATACAGTTTTTGATTAAAAAATGTAATGCACAGCCACTGTCAAATGCTTGACTTGCTTTCTTGAAAAGAATTCTCTAAGAACATCTCAAATAACTATCTCGTCAAATAATCCTCATGTACATTCTATTTTTGTAGCTAAATTGGTCGCCAAGGTCATCGTACTTATTAGCATTCTTGAAAGAGAATTCTCTGTCTTTTACTAAAAACAATTTTCTTTTTTTTCTTCAGAAGCGAAATCTAAATTTTCGGTAACATTACTAGCAACAGCGCCAGCATATTTGAGAATAAACGAATATCACATGCCAATTGTTGTTAATAATCATTGTTACTTATTTATATAATGATAAGTATATGACTAAATCTTTGATCATGTCGTAAAATATATTTTGGGATTGCTATAATCAACCTTATTTAAATTATTGTTTACATTTTTTCAAAGTAAAAAAAAATTAAGTTTGCTTAAATAAAATAAATAGTTACAGTATATATTTTAAATTCTACTGAAGCGACATTAAATTTGACAATTAAAGTACATAAATTAAGGAAAAACACCCTGTCTCTTATTTTTATTGATGAATAACTCTTAGGTACAATAAATCAATGATAAATAAATAATGAATAAGCAAATAAATATAGATTTTTTTTCCGCACAAAGCGATGTAAATCAGTTTACTTTTCACGGTTACACAGATTCTCAAGCACTTGCTAATCCAAGACAAAATATTTGAGTTTACTTTGAGCATATAGACAAAAATAACCAAGAATTATTAATGTAGTTTTATAAGAGACCCAGAATTTCTTTCTCAAATAACATCCTCTCGAATTTTTCAACATAAGAGACTTCTTAAGCTTATTTAACTACGCAATTATGTTCAACTTGAGAACTCGAGACCGACAACAATTTCTTTCAAAAGAATTTTGCACGGAAAGAAATGATTACTATGTTTTCAACATCTGTCAAAGCATGATAACCATGGTAACGAATATGAGTATTTTTTGCCCTCTTTTGTACAAATAACTCTGGCTTAAAGAGACTGTCTGCAATGAAAGAGAAAACTGCCTGCAGTTATCAAGAAATTACTTTTTGTTTTACTTGGTAGAAAGCAAAGGAATTCTAGTACGAAGGCCCTGTCCTTACCCCGGAGCTATAGTAAAGCTCAGGGAAAGCTTTGAGAGCTGTTATTTTTAACAAATCTTTTGCTTTTTCAAAGGAAGGATTACTACATTACGTGTGCCTATTACTGTTAAATTCTAAAGAAAACTTTTCACTCTTCACAGATTTTTTTTCTGAGGAAAAGGGGATTATAATTGGGAGAAAAATAATTAAAATGATAACACGTAATTCGCAATTTTTTTTTTATGTTTGAGTGCAAGACTTGGTGTTAGATTTATTCACGATTTTTAATGATTATTAGAATGAGTTTTTAAAAGTTGAAATTCTAACTTTTTTTCCAAAGTTAAGTTTTTTTTTCATTTGATAAATATTCGAAAGAAATATTTCACTTCAAAACTGGAAAAGGGGAATGATTTGAAAGTATTTTAAGATGCAATTATTTTAATAAAATCTAGAGTAATAGTTGGTTTGCAAAAAATGTACCAGTACGACATTTTGCATACTTAAATTATGGTTACGGTACATTTCATTGGTAAATGTTGAGCACTGTGACCTAACAGAAGAAACGTCCTGATCAAACTGTCTGCATGTTTAATAGCTCCAAAATTCCATTATACTTCTAAATCCTCCATCCAATTCATTCTTAGAGGATACCTACACAACAAAAAAAGAAACATGCTTACCAAATTTCAAGACTGTAGGTCTAACAGTTGCAGATATCTCGTGATAAGTGAGTGAGTGAATAAGAAAGGGAGTCGTTTTTCCCTTATATTAATTCATATATATAAGTATAGATTGATATTATATGACAATACTTATATCTCTAAGATTTACAAAAAACAATTTGGCACTTATCGGTCATAGAGACCATGAAACTGAATGTAACACGTAGGAAATGTCAAATTCTACCTCAATTCGGTCACTGAAATTGTATATAAATGGGAGATCTTTTTTCAGACTTCAACAAAACGATTCACTACTTGATTTTAAAATAATCGTATAATACTTATTTATTATTCGTGGGTTTGTAATAAATCCAAATGATTATTTTATACTTAATATATGTATTTTTATGGTATACGACTGAATTCAGAGACAATTGTGTAAAATATGCCAAAAAATTATTATTATTTTTTATTTTTTAAGTAAGTATATTATAAAAATATAAAAACACAGCAAACACAATTTTTTTAGAAAAAATATTTTTCAAAATGTTACTAACACAAATAACCGATTAATCCAAAGTAATACAAAAATTTGCTCTTTTGTAAGTAAGCATAACAATAACTAAATTGCATAAGCAAATGTAATTTTTGCATGAATTAAATTTTTTTTATATACTTAACTGTTATAAACTAAAAAATACTCACATTTTTACAAAAAAAAAAAAAAAAAAATAAGATTGTGGAATGTTAGTGTTTGACATGAAAAAACACATGCCATGAATTTTAGTATAATAGCTGTAATTTTTAAGAAAAAAAAACTGTGACTCTTCTATAAAAAGTCCTTATAAAATAGTGTTAAGAACCACATTTTTTTACTCTCAATGCAACTGCTTAAAAGTTTACAATTCCTTTAAATCAAAAACAAACAAAAAAGTTCATTTCCGAGTTTGGAATAGACTTCCTATTTCTATTAGGGTTTGCTACACGGTACAGAAATAATTAAATATATATAGCTGATACTCGTGTTGGCATGGATGCCTAACGTGACCATTTATTCTTTGACTCAAAACGGGGCATTGGTTTATTTAGGTCAATTAACAGGTACACAATGAAAAAACACTTTTTTAGTTATTTATTCAGAAAAAGTTAGTTAGCTGAAAAGTGTAAATATAATCGTGTAAATATAATAAAATGAATATATCTTCACAATAATGCTTTCTTAATCTAAGGGTAGCCCGTCTGCAGCAGATTTTATTGCATTTTGAATAGCATGGGCTCCACATCCAATACCTATTAATGGCTTTTTCAGAGATGATTGTAATTTCGTTGACACATTGTTGTTCGTTCCTCGTCTAGCTGCGCCTCTGAAATTGAAGTTATCATTGCCCCACAAAATGGCACGACTTTTGTTGTCAAATTATTATCTGTCAACACTTGATTTAAATAATCGACATTGATATCAGAAATCTCACCTGGTTGGTCTTGGAGATCTAAATTTTTAATTGCACACCTACGTAAGGCCAAAAATAGCTCACTACAATAAGGTATATTTTCTTGTTACCGTGGTTTGAAGCGTTGCTTGGTATAATAATACAATTGGACTTATGTATCAAGATCATCTTTTAATTCTTTCATCGCTGTAGGCGTCAAAAACATTTGCTACAATAGCTTCTGATTTCATACGTGCGCATGTAAATTTGGGTTCGAAACATGATTGAATTAATTTCGATGTACAATCAGTAGACCGAAAATTGTGGTTTTCTTGTATCGTGTGATAAGCCCAGACGCCTTCTGCCGCAGCGATTCAAATCCTTTGAAGTTGACGCGTCCGATTTCTTGAAAAAGTTTAACATCGAAGAACACGAAGCGGTGGCATGATCGGCATTTTTATGTTTTTCAGACTTTAAATGCTGTTCAATATCACAAGCACCACTGTGGGAAACACTAAATGGGCGACACTTTTTGCATCTAACATCTGAGGAAGTATTTATTTGCTTTGTAACGGATATTTTGCTTGTAAGCTAACACTGAACGAACACTTGCGTTTTGGCATTTTAACTTATGATTCCAAAATAATAGAAGTTTAAGTTATTTACTACACGAGCATCAAACAGCAACAAAACAAATAGCGAGAAATAGGCGAACGAAAAATCAGTCAAACAAATAGTCAACAAAGCACAGGTGATGCCGTCTCGGTCACTCTCACCTATCTTAGCGCCGAGTGACGACGTGGCTTCGCTCTCACGCACCTCTCGCGTCCAGCGGGCTCGACTACTCAAATTTTCGCGCGGTTTCCGAAAACGGGACAATTTTGCGTCCCAAAGTACATTTCAGGGTCACCGGGACTCGTAATTATAAAAAGGAACAGTCCCGTTCAAAACGAGACGCCTGGTCACGTTATGGATGCCCCAAGTTCTTGGTAGATCACTGGTGACAGGTTTTAACAAATGTTTCAGAAGTGGTTCTGTAAAGTTGAGATATTTTGACATGAAGATATTTGTGTTTGCGTATGATCGCTGAGCTCCCTTTAAATGAAAACACAAATTTGCTCTATCTTATTAAGATCAGCATAGTTAAGTGGCGAGGACATTAACTGAATATAACGTTTATGCCCTTCGAAACGTTCTGACACTGGACACTGTCTCCCTGGAAGATTTCATTTCCAGTCGGGAAAGCAGACTCCATATAAGGGTGCAATTGATCTCCAAATATGATCAGATAGCTTACAACTCTATGGTACACGGTTTTGCCTTTACAATAACTAAGGTCACATAATCACCCGTGAGAACGTTCTCCAAAGCATAATACTGTTGTAAATTTGAATCCGGGTGGTCTGAGTAGGTGGAGCTTAGTGTACACCCCGCTCAGAACCCACGTGGTCTATATCGATAGAAACTATATGTAACCGATTCTGTCTCAGTTGGAAACTTGAACTTGGCTTCAGCATAACTAGATGTGTTGATGTTTTCTCGTATTTTCTTGGCTTCGGCGTACTAGATTGCCGTTGTTTACTAGCATTTTTATCTTGATAGTTTCAGTCTAATTAATGTAATGGTTTAATTTGTTAAATATTGTAAAGTTTATTGTTGAAAATTATTGTTACCAATAAATCCAGGAAAGACATTCTAGGACTCCAGAATATTATTATTACTATTATTTGATAACACCACACACACGCAATCGGTATTCAACATTGATTGGTGCCGAAACCCAGGAAATATCTTGCCTATTTTAATTGTCTGTGCGGTGTTTTGTGTTTGTGCTAAACAGTTTGGATTACCATCGTCGTGGACTTTGAAAGGTACTGTAGTTTTTGTTTTATTTAAAAATGGAAGCTATTGATAAAGTTAAAGCAAAAATAAAAGTTGTTCGTTCTGCTTCTACAAAGTTTGTGAATAAAGTGAAATCGTTCTTGGAAAATTTCGATAGCCAGTACAAAACTAACCAAGAACAACTTTTTGAATATTTACTTAATTTAGATGCTAAGCAAATAGAGCTTCAAACTCTTAATAAAGAAGAAGATTTACTCTCGGATGAAGAATTATTTAAAGCAGAAATAGAATGTTCTCTTGAATATGAAGAGAATATAAATGAAGTCAAGTATAAAATTAAAAGTAAAATAAATAAGAAGCACCTAAGCCAACTAGCTGTAAATTTTAAAGGTGAAAATGAGTCCAATGTAAGAACTAATAATCCTGCATTGTCTCTTAATTTGCCAAAACTTCGAATTCCTAATTTTAGTGGCTATTCCAGCACTTATCTTGAATTTATCAATAGCTTCACGAATGCAATTGATGATAATTAATCCTTAAATAATGTTGATAAATTTATTTATTTAAAATCCTTTTTATCTGGTGAAACTTCTAAAATTATTTCCGGTTTTGCCCTTACCGAAGATAACTATAAATCATGTTTAAATCTTTTGAAAGACGGATATGGTAGACAGGACCTCTTAATGAGTTGTTTCGTGAATAAGCTTTTAGAGATTGAACCAGTTAAATCTTCCTTTAATCTAAAAGGGTTAAGAAAATTGTATGACAAAAGTGAAATTAACATAAGAAATTTAGACTCTATGGGAGTCGCATCGGGAAATTACGGGCATTTGTTAATTACAATAATCTTTAAACAATTTCCGCATGATTTAATTGTCTAGTTTCATCATCAAAATGATTCAAAAATATTGGGGATGTTAAAGAATTAATGAAATTCATTAAATTTGAAATTGAATCTCGCGAATCTGCATACATAGCACTAGGGGCATTCAAAGAAAATCCCAGAAAATTCTAGATATCTTCCGAGAAATTTATCGTATCAGCCACAACAACCTAAATTCAAAAATAATTTTCCTTCATCTTCCGCTTTAACTACGGTTGTTGGAAATGTTTGCATATTTTGTAATTCTGATACACACACTTCAATCGGATGCCAAATATTTTCTAATGAAGAAAAACGTTATAAGTTAAAGAAAGAGGGTAGATGTTACCGGTGCATGGCCTATAAACATTTGATTTCACAATGTTAGGTAAAAATTACACCATGTGAAACTTGCCAGAGTTTAAAGCACAATTCGCTGTTGTGCCCTAAAACTAAAATTAAAACTCCACTTCGAAATATTAAAACAGAAATTCCCAAAGTAGATAACGTAAAGAAACCGGAAACGGAAACTCGGGTGAAGGATATAGTCATGTCTTCTGCTTTGAACCCTTAATATTCACCTGAAAATTATGCGACATTACTACAAACAGCTGAAGTTCAAGTAATTAATGGTTGTAATAAAGTTATAGCTAGGCTTTTTTATTTGATTTTGGATCTCAAAAATCCTTTATACGTAATGATTTAAAAAATGCGTTAAATTTGAAACCAGTAAGACAAGAAACGCTGTTAATCTATACTTTTTTCAATCGAAAGCCTCTCGAGAAAACATTCGAGGTTGTAAATCTAACTTTAACGAGTAGATTTCCCCCCTTTCAATCCCTAAACATCGAGGCTCTAGTGACAGACGAAATCAAGGGGGCTGAGATTTATTCGGATTCGACCCCGAAGCTGTTACGTAACTTGATTCCATCCGGCTGTCAAATGGCAGATTCTTTCCAGAAAGGTCCCGTAAAGATTTTACTTGGCGCGAATTTCTTGGTTAATTCTATAACAGGAGAGCCTACAAAAATAAACAAGAATTTGTTTCGGATCCTCACCCTTTTTGGAGAAACAGAAATAGATCAACTTGCTGACCCTCGAAAAGTGAAACATGCAGCTGTTAACTACATTTCTTGCACGGAGGTCGAGAACGATTGGAAGCGTTTGTGGGTGGTAGAAATTTCTTGGGGGATGAATCGACAAGGGGTTATGGGACAGGGAATAGTTTAAACGATTTTGGGAAGGAAATAAAGAAAAAAAATGGGCGTTATGAGGTACCCTTACAATGGAAGATCAACGGTATAAAAGAACATTTAAGTAGTAACTTTGACGTTGCTGAAAAAAGATTTATTTCTTTAGAAAAAAGATTTAATAGGGATGTTATAATTTGAAAGGTATAATTCGGTTATGAAAGAACAGTTAGAACAAGGTACTATAGAAAAGTGTACTGAAAGATGTTTTGCTGGATATGTAATGCCTCATCGAGAAGTTTTCAAGGAAAATTCTTCCAATACGAAAATAAGAGTAGTTTATGACGCGAGTATTAAATAAGGAAATAATTTAAGTTTAAATGAATGTCTCGTTTCCGGAGAAAATTTAAATCCTATTCTTATTGATGTCATTTTGAAATTTAGGAAATATAAAATTGGGTTTTGTGTGTGGGGGGGGATATCGCTCGAGCATTCCTACAAATACAAGTTTCTGAAATAGACAGAAATTATTTGTGTTTTTTATATTATAATAATTGTGACAGAACTCAACCGGTGACTATGTTCCAATTTAATAGACATTGTTTTGGAGTAACTTGTTCCCCTTTCGTTTTAGCAGCTACTGTTAAAACTCATATTAATGATTATAAAATTAAATATCCTGAAGCATATGGAATGCTGAATGAGTCTTTATATGTAGATGATCTCTTTTTTGGAAGTTCTACTGTACAGAAGGCATTTAAATTGTCTTCTGATTCTGTTTCAATTTTGAAAGAGGCAAACATGAATATGAGAAAATTTGACACCAATTCAGCAGAGTTAAAAAATTTGTGCAGAAATTCAAATCCTTTAATTGAAATAAATGAAAATTCAGATTCCTATCTAAAAGTGTTAGGATTGGTTTGGAATAATAGTGATGATGCATTAGGGCTTGATTTAAGGTCTTTGTTGTCAAATTTAAACGATAAGGAATGCACTAAAAGGAATGTACTTCATACTGCGGCAAAATTATTTGATCCATCCGGATTTGTTTCTCCATTCCTAATTCGAATAAAATGCCTTATGCAAGAATTATGGCAACTTGGGGTAAGATGGGATTAAGTGGTTTCGGGGCAAATCAGGGAAAACTGGTCCGCATGGTGTAAAGAAATTGAACATTTGCAAAATTTAAAGATTCCGCGATATTATTATTCCCCCACAAGTTTAGTTAATGGAAATGATTTACAGTTACATGTATTTTCAGATGCTTCACCTAAATCTTTTGGAGCTGTGGCCTACTTAAGATATAAAATTTCTGATAACAATTTTAATACTAGATTCGTTATTTCTAAATATAGAGTAGCCCCTATTAAAAAGATAACTCATCCTAGGCTAGAACTAATGGGTGCTGTAATTGCTGCTAGATTAGTGAAACATCTTAAGAGAATTTTCAAGTATATTAATAGAATAATACTGTGGAGTGACTCGACGATTGTGCTATACTGGATTAAGGGCTCAGCATCCAAATTTAAACCTTTCGTTTCCAATAGAATCTCGGAAATTCAGGAAAATACAGACCCTGTATCTTGGAGGCATTGCAGTGGTAAACAAAACCCGGCTGACTTATTGACTAGAGGCATAACTAGCAGAGAGCTTATAAACCACGAAAAATAGGTTGGCACGGTCCTGAATGGTTAAAAGATTCTGAAAATCTTTGGCCTAACTTAAGGATTTGAATCAATCGATTCTGAAACTGTTGAGTTGAAATCCAGTCTTATTGTAAGCTTAACAATTACTCACGAGAAAATTATCGATCCAGATAAATATACTTGTAGTAGTTTGCTTAAACTGCTTAGAGTTACGGCTTCTATTTTTTGCTTTGTGAACGCACTTAGAAGGAAAGACTTCGAAAAGGGTCCTCTTGCATCGGAAGAACTCTTCAATGCAGAAATATTTTGGTTGAAAGTAACTCAAAATGATTTTTACTCCAGTGAAATTACTTGCTTGAAAATTGATAAACCTTTACAAAAAGATTCCAAGTTATTGTGTTTGAACCCCTTCCTTGATGACAACGGTGTTCTGTGAGTCACAGGAAGACTAGGAAAAACTACTTCTTTATCAGCGAATGAGAAACATCCCCTATTATTCTCCCTTCCAAGTCTAGGTTAACTGAATTGTTAATTTGGGAGTCACATAAGAGAGTATTTCATTCTGGTGTATCTCACACTTTGGTTCAGGTGAGAGAGAAATACTGGATTTTGAAAGCTCGTCAGACTATAAAGTCTCTCCTGAAAAAGTGCATTATTTGTAAGAGATTTAACTCTAATCCAGGAAATCAAGTTATCGCTCCTCTTTCAGACGTCCATGTAACAGAATCACCTCCCTTTTCAGTTGTAGAGATTGATTTTGCAGGACGGTTTTTCGTCAAAGACAGTGATGCCAAACAGTATATACTGTTAATTACTTGTGCAGTAACAAGAAGTGTTCATTTAGAGCTTGTCGGTAATATGACTACTGACACATTTCTTCTCGCTTTTCGACGTTTTATTGCTCGTCGAGGCTTGTGTTCCTTGGTAATATCGGATAATGCCCGTACTTTTAAACGTGCTGAATTGGAGCTTCAACAAATGTGGAAAGTGTTGAACCATGCTGAAATTTGTTGCTGAACCATGTTGAAATTTCTGGAAATTGGGAAAATTCTTGAATTGTTTCCCGGTAGAGATCGCAAGGTGAGGCTTGCAAAATCAAGACTGATTCATACTTAATTAAACGTCCTGTACAATTGTTGTATAATTTAGAAATTCAGGACTGATTATTAAAATTTGTTGCCATTCTAAATATTAAAATACTTATATTCTTGAATAACATAATTTTTATGATATTTTGAATGCTGATTAATGTAAATAATTTTATTGATAATATTTGTTTTATAATGTATATTTCTTTAGATTCAAATGCAGTCTAGTATTTTGCTCTTTAATGTTGTTGTTTTAGCTAGAATGATTCATGAAAATTGTGTTTTGAACAATTTTATATTTTCAATGTATATATATTGTTCAAAAATTTCTAATGCTTTGACAATTTAGTATTTATTATGTGTATTACTTCAAGGATTAATAAGTAGCTTGTTCAGTAGCTTATTAATAAGTAGAAAATTTACAATGTTTAAATTTTACATGATGAAATCTCTATTTTCTTTCTTAATTTTCAGGATATTTGTTGTTTGGATGTTATTTTTTATTAGTGCATTGAAATTTGTTAGGATATTTTTTTAAAAATTTGTTTGTATTTTTTAAAATTTAACGGTGCTAGAAGTCAAGAAATACTTAATTTTAAAATTTAATTGCTTGAATACATGAACATTCATGAACCCACTGGTTCATCTGGGGCAAGATGTTATAAATTTGAATCCGGGTGGTCTGAGTAGGTGGAGCTTAGTTGACACCCCGCTCAGAACCCACGTGGTCTATATCCATAGAAACTATATGTAACCGATTCTGTCTCAGTTGGAAACTTGAACTTGGCTTCAGCATAACTAGATGTGCTGACGTTTTCTCGTATTTTCTTGGCTTCGGCGTACTAGATTGCCGTTGTTTACTAGCATTTTTATCTTGATAGTTTCAGTCTAATTAATGTAATGGTTTAATTTGTTAAAGATTGTAAAGTTTATTGTTGAAAGTTATTATTACCAATAAATCCAGGAAAGACATTCTAGGACTCCATAAAATATTATTATTACTATTATTTGATAACACCACACACACGCAATCGGTATTCAACAAATACTGTTATCACCGATCTGTGTACTTGGAGAGAGCAACTGTTTGACTGTGGAAGACGAATTACCCTGACACAACCATGGATGTGGTGAATGAGAAATTGTGATTCATCTAACCAGAAACCTCTCTCTTCCCCTTACTTATAGTCAAGTCTCAATGTTTCTGAGCTTAATCTAGGTGTAGTTAAAAATGACGTTTAATCAACAGAGACCCAATAGAGGACCGTCTTTTGTGCAGATTAGAATGACTCGAAGACTCGGAACGAGGATCTCCGAAACAACATAAATAGTAGATTGTTTAGGATCTTCAGTTTTTTTTTATATTCAAGCAAAGTGGATAAATGACGGTAAAACTAGCAGTAAACTCTAGCTCTGTTGGACGTCCACGTGTTATAAAAATTAACTTCGGAAATTGTCCCGCTTTTTGAAGCAAAATTGGTGCTAAACAGTGCCCAGTTGGCAGCCCAATTCATTGCAGGTTCAAGTACAAGTGTTGTGGAAAATATAGTTTAGCGGATATTGTGAAATAGCGGATTTCTCATAAGAGTAAATTGCAACCTCAATCTACAATTCAAGTGTACACTACTCAAGGTACTCTAATACGTGACAAAAAGAAAAATGTTTAGTTCATTTCATATGAATAATCAGATGTCTCCATTTTCAAGAAGGAGCCTCAAAATAATAGTATGATGTGACCTGTAATTAAACTTAGTGATTTAACCCGCTCCACTTTATAATGGTTTCAACCTTCTAAAAGTAGTATCATCGTTAAAAACATTTATATTACTCTAGTGCGTAAAATTGTTCTTAAAATTAAAACAAACTTGTTCTTTGGTATTGCCACATGTCTATTTCGTTAAATCCTTGAGGATCCTTGAGGTTCCTCCTTTACAGTTGCGCTTCAAAGATCCTTAATAAGGAGAATGTGAAATTATTCATATGTAATTTGAAGTTAGATATTTTACCAATTATTATTTTATTAGCTTTCTTTGTTTTGCAAATCTTATATTGTTGTTTCATAGTATAGTATTTTGCAAATTGTTCATATAATAATTTTTGTAAAAAATACTGAGGAATTATTTTCTAATGTCGTCATCTCTAGTTACTTTATTTTTTTATGAATGACAATAAAAATGAAAAAAGGCAGCCTTAAAAATGGTGAACTGCAAGTTCAAGTCGTTATGGAAACTAAAATATTTGTTAAGGAAAAATGTGTTAATGATGCCACTAAATAATCAGTGGAAATTTTAAAAACACATCTTCTTTAATTGAAGTTTAAAGTAGTATTACGTAAGAGTCGCAAATCTTAATTCAATTCAGCGAACAGTAGAGTCAATTGACAAAAATAAGTCCAAAAATCAAATAAATATCTTAACCTAAATTACTCTTTATATATTTTTCTATAATATCACAAAATTCGAAAGCTCCAATTTAAAAAAAAAAGGGAGTCATGACATATTTTGTATTTGTTTTCATTCACATCTCTGTAACAAATAAAGACTTAAAACTGATTTTTTGGAGAAAAGAGAGACACAAACTTTTCTTCTTTTCAGATAATAAAGCTTTACTTATATGTGTCGAATATTTTCATATTTTTTTCCGAATATCGCAATAAATACAAGTAACAAAAGTTGGTATATAATTTTAAATGAAAGCAATACTTAATCTGGGTGAAAAACAATATAGTTGAATTCAGGAATTTATACATTTTTTATGGAATTTTCACAAATAAAAATTATAAAAATAGTATTTTACGAAAAACAATCATGTTATCACAAAATACATACCAAGCTTTGTTATACATAGATTGGCTACTTGTAAATCAAAGTTCAAGTGTGTACGTAGCATTTACAAATTACTTTATGCTTCATGAAGGCTTAGACTTTTTCTTAAAAAATTAAATGGTTAGTATTTTGTAGAATTTTCCGTGCAAAACCTGTTTTATACAATGCATATACATAAGGGCAACCAAAAAAAACTTGTAAAACCATTAAGCCATTTTTTTTTTCATAAATCATGCCCTGTCTTCTTTTAAAAATTTGGAACCTAAGATATTTATATATTACAAGTTAAAGCTTATCCAAATGTTTCGTCATTTTTTATCATCCGATAAAATAATAAAACGTTATTAACAAATAAAATACCAATTGGTTTCTAAAATCATTATATTCTTTGAGAGGAAATCGGAATTAAAAAATACATAACTTAAGTCTATAATTGATATTTAAGTTACTATTTAACCAGAAAATAAATAAGATAAGTTAGTATTTAACCTTATATTATACATACGATTGGTTTGATTACCGTCATGCTGGAGTTATTCAATTAATTATGTATCATAAAATATTCCAACCTTTAAGCAATTAACTTAAGTACTTTTGCTGTATTTATGTCAGAACAGGTCATATTAAATTCATTTCCAAATCAGTTTTCTTCCCCAGTTTAGCTATACCACTGGTTTTCATTAAAATAATTATACGATTCACCCGATTCAGGTTTTACCACAATTATATTTTGTCCAGAACTATGAATTATGTATCAGTTAATATATATATATATATATATATATATATATATATATATATATATATATATATATATATATATATATATATATATACGTTACATTTTTAAATTCTTATAACAAAAATAAAATTATATAGAATGACATTCAACCATATAAATTGCACGTAGTCCTAGTTCACCATCAAATTTTCCGTTTTTCTAGTTGGGTGATTTATTTTTATTTTATTCACTCATTTTGTAATTGTTCATTACCTTGGAAATTAGTTTTAATTTAGAAAGTACTTCATACCTTTTTCACTATGTATTTAACTACACTATTCAAGACTCAAAGCTAAAAATGTCTGGAGATAGATAAAAAATTCATAGATTTTTTTTTAGCTTCGTTATTCTGTAAATTAATACCAACAAGAGATAGATGAAACTTTTAAAAACCTTCATTTGTGAAAAAATTCAAAATTAATTAAGCAAAATTGTCTATAGGGGACTAATGCAATTTGAAAATAATTTTGAGTCATACTCAAAAGATTAACCCTAAATCTAAATCCGACTGCTCTCTATATAAAACACGTCACGAACTTGTGGCTAGCATGACGTGGGAGCGAGTCCCAGTGCCACTGAAAATACACCGTATAAGGGGGCTGATGCATATTAAATATGTCGATCTCAAAGTCCTCCGTGGAGTAGTGTAGTAGTTTCGAGGGGGAGAGGCAGTTCAGGTGTATTCCTCGTTTCTTGACCGCGGCTCAAAATTAAGAGGTCTATCGCCAATAGCCTTTATGTTGCTTTATATTGCAACGTTAACCCTTTGTCTATGGCACCATGATTTACCGAAATTTTTTTGTGCAATATTTTTTTAATCACTAGACTGAAAATTAAGGGGGGTATACATAAATAAAGTACTCAACTTTGCGAAATTTAATCCGTTAAAGTTAATTATTAAATTGTTCTTTAAAGGACCGCCAATACACACAAAGGACTAAGATATTCTCTTAATACAAAATGACTTTTTCAACGGAGTTTTAACTCTTGAAAATGTAAATAATCAGAGAACAGTAATATTTTACTGCAAAAAATATTTATTTTTGAAAATTATAAAATGTTTAAAACTTATTATTTACTTTTCTTACTCATAAAAGCAGGGTTTACACTCAAACTTAATTTGACGATATTCACAGAAACAGTTTTACTTTTCATTGATACACAAAAATTAATTACATGTTATGCATTTTGAGTTAGGATTCGACTCTGATTCCCTCCCCCCCAAAGCATTGCATCCTGAGGTAGAAAATATTGTATTTTATGAACATGAACTATGCACCTTGTTCAGTCTCTTGAACGTCATTTTAAGAATCTAACGAAAATCCAAGCAGATTAATTGCTAGGACATCTTCTTTTAAAAAATCATCTGTTAGTTCATCACTGCTTTCAGATGGTAGGATCTTTAATAAACCCAAAGCCTTTTGAAGACTAATATTTTCTTTTCTAGGCATTCTATGAAAAGAAAAAAAAGTAATAGCATCCTGAAAACCTTTTATTGTTTTTAAATCTCAGTTACACGCAAATAAATTAAAATGTTGTTAATTTTTGAACAAAGAATAGATATTTCATTTGTGTGGCAAAAAAGCAAGCTCAGGTCCAAAGTTCGAAATATTTTGAAAAAGTAAAAATAAAACAATGAAAAAAAACAAGATAAGTTAAACTAAAAAGAAATGCCAAAAGAAAAAGCATAAATCTATTACACTATAGGAATTCGTTACACAACACAACGAAAAACACAAATAACTACAAGGGGGAAAAACAAAGTTCTTGCTATAATATCCAATGTAATGTCGGTACTTATAAATACCACAAAGTTATTCAACTGTAAAATTAATTATATACACTGTTCACATAATATAAATGGTCAAATTGTTTTCTAAGGCCTTAACAAACATATAAGAAATAAGAAACTTACCTTTTGACATTAACTACGTTTTCGGAACACAAATGACAATCTTCGCAACCCGATCAAAATGTCAGCTGAAAATGCAACTTCTGTTTTAAAAACTATATTCGCTTGTCCCTCTAAAATACTCATAGAGCCCGTGATTTCTATATCCAAAAAGAGTAGAATTAAAAGAATATTCAGCTAATTATTGCCAGTACCGTGATGGTTATTCTATGTAATTTTAAAGTGGGTGGTATTTATAAGTACCGTTGATGGATGAAGGGTAAATGTACTTACTCTCTTTCTCTCTCTCTCATCACCCACCCTATTTAAAACAAAGTTAGTTGTAAAGGTAGGGGGTAATTATAAGAATATTTTTATTTGCTAAGTTCAGCGTTAAGCTTTTATTACATATGTCCTAATATTCATTATTTTTCATGTATGGCTTTTTATTTGCATGTTTCTTTCCTCTATTCTGTTAATTGTATTTCTCATGTAAACCCTCGCTCACCTAAAGTTTGTGAGAATATGTAGGGAATTAAGCATTGCGTTTTCTTATTATTTTTAGTAATCTTTTCCAGTAAAAAAACAAAAGGAGATACTATAGAGTAAACAGTAAAATTGATTCATTTAGTAGAGGAAGTCGCATTTTGGAGCTTTTGTAAATATTTGTGGTAAATGTAGTTCATACATATAATTAAGATTTCATTGTAATTCGTAACATGTCTCTTTATTTCTTTTTATTTGTAAATACAATTTTTACAAACTTTCTTTTGCTATTCCTGTAAAACTGAGCATTGTAAATGATTACGATTAATTTCTTGGTTCCGATTTCTTATAAAGCATTTGTCCAAACATGAGAAATTAGAAATTAACAAATGTAATTTATAAATGTATGACAAATGACTCGTGATTGAGAAACACAACACATTTGATTACCGATGATAATTAGTTACAAATTGATATTTTGTCGTAATTGAAACGTGCATGTTTAGCTTAGAATTGCAAAAAACTTTTGAGGATTCAAAACACTCTTAATTTGATTTTCTTAGAATGTTTGTCTGAACGTGGATATATTCGGAAAAAATGATCTAAGTATTTCCTTAGACTACTAATTAGGAAAAGAAATCAGAGCATCACACAACTGAAAACTGAAAGGGTTTCAACAT
>BMAO01014788.1:0-19071 GCA_019973975.1 Trichonephila clavata | reverse complement strand
GTTTGGATGAAAATACATGTTTTGACAATTTATATTCCGATATTGCAATTAATTAAAAAGATATTAATTAAAAACATTAAATTAGTTTTGCCGCCAACTTCGATATATCTGCATTGTTGTAATAATGTTATTGTTACAACAATGACAAAAGTTGGCGTTGAAAATTGGTTTTCAGCCAAACTGGAATTTTATAACGTTGCGCTATTGATTGTATTAATTAACTTTGACTAAAAAATAAGTTAAAAGTAAAAAAAAACCTTTTTAAAACTAAGCTTTTATTTAAATGCGCTAAAAGAATAATATAAACTTTTTCTGTAAAACTTTCTCTACTATCAACTTATAACGTCATTACACAAATTATATGATATAAAAGCTCGTCGCGAAATTAAAGTACTCTTATTTAATTAGTTTGAAATTTTTTCAAATTAAAATCAATCAGATCAGTTTACTTGTTTATATGCAATAAAACTCGCGACAAGCTTTTATATCATATAAATTGTGTAATGACGTTATAAGTTGATATTAAAAAAAAGTTTTACAGAAAAAGTTTATATTATTCTTTTTAGCGCATTTAAATAAAAGTTGGTTTTAAAAAGGTTTTTTTTTACTTTTAATTTATTAAAATAATTGACCGGTATGAGGATTTAAGTGAGCGGCGTGAGGATTTAAAATTAGTATGAACAGAAAATATTTCAGTGAAGTTCAACGTAATTAGTTTTAAATTCAAAACCGAATATTCCCATAGTACAAAAGTATTGTTTCATCAAACATTAAGGCAGCGATTCTCAAACTGAGAGTGTAATAATTTTATGGGGTGGGGGAGCGTATAATATCTAGAAGCCGAAAATATATAAAAAAATTATTTTTCGGAACCACGCTCGTCTGTGCACTTGTTGATGCTTTTTTATCGTCTTAATGTTCGCTTAGGGATTGAAATTATACTTCCGTAAAAATATTTAATACCGTGGATTGCAATTAACGCGCTAATTACAAAATGCACACTCAAGATAGATTCGGTAGTGATAAAAAGATCAACTCGACCGAGACTCACCGAAATCAAACGAGGCACAACATTTATACACGTTTTGAGCAGATGTCCGATAGGTTGCGCAAATGGCTGCACAAATGTCCGCGAGAATGTCAGGTATGATGGATATGAGAAGAATAGAATATATTTCTAATAATATTTGTACTTTTAAAAAGGAGTATATTTATAAATAAAATTTATTTTACTGTTTGAACTTAAAAATTAAAAGCAAAAGTTACATAATTACTTAACAACATTACTTACAAGTATATTACTTAAAATAGCTGTTATAATTAAAAATAACGTAAACAAAATTTAATACTTCTTTTGATAAATTGTTCAGTTAATATTTAACCACTTCCCTTACATATTTTTTTGAAAAAATGGCAAAAAATCATCAATTTTTATTTTATTTTATTATTAAATACAAGGAAAAGAAACAAAACAAAATATGCAAGTTTTAATTTTTTTACAGGTGTAAAAGCATTTAGTTTTAACATTAGTTTACTATCCGAGTTATCTCGAGCAACTGGAAAAAAAAGTTAATTAGTTTTTGTATGATAGTTTTTGAAACAAAAGGGACAGCGCAAAGTGATACCTGACATTCTGTTCTCTGGTATCTGGTATCTTCGCTTACTGGCTTACCTCTTTACTGGGTCTCTTTTATGAGAGCACATGATCTCGGATTAGGTTTTTTTTTCAGTAGCAGGAATAACATCTGGAAAAATTCCCAGATGTTAACCTGAGTAGGGAAGGACAAATGCTGGGTCTTCCTAGTGCGGCAAAAACTCGTCACAATGATTTTCTGAAAATATTTTTCAATCACTTACATTCTAAACTGTTTAGGTAATAGTGAACTTCCTGATTTACAGTACAAAATGTAGACTACATACAAAAGAACCACTTTCACTATTTTCAATGTCCACCATAAATAATCTTTGAAAAATTATCGCTTTTGCTATCTTGCCAGTATTTTACTTTTTTTCAACGGAACTAAATTTCTTTAGACATTACTCTCTATTCCACAAGCCGACACGTACTATACAATAGAGAAAACAACTGACCTGTCCCGCCAAAAGATCCACGACGCCAACAAAACTATGCAAACTGCGAATCAAAGCTGAATACTCAGGCTGAATAAAACCGTGATAAAACATACCGTTCTGACAAATTCTGCTACGCCCGAGTTTTCTCGGGATAATAGATAACTGTAATACATGCGAATTCGAGATAACTCGGGATAATCAGGCAAGCGGTTAAGGTCGTATTGTAGTTTTGTAGTTCTAGTTGCAAAATACATTAGTATTGCATTCAATGCATTTTATTTTCTAGAAGGGGGGGGGAGATGAAAATTACAATTGAAAATTAGGTCGCAAATATGAGAAGTACTAAATTATATATATATATGTATATAAGGATATGTAATTGAATTAAGAATTTCCACCTAATTGAATACCCCTATGTATTGATTTCGACAACTTCTATTCTTTGACGTTAACTAACATTAAATTAATAGAACATTCCTTTATCTAAGGAACACTTTCGACAAATGATAATCATTTGCTTCCTACAGGCATCCCTTCAGTTTTTCGCGAGAAAACTCAGCAAATTATCATACTAAAATTTAACGAACGAAAAATCACTTTTCCAAGATTTTGTTTTAATCTAATTAAGCGATTACAGTTTATTTTTCTTTCTGTTGCTTTTCTGAAGCGTGAAACCCAATCCATTTATTCGTGCTTGTTCGAGCATGTGCGACGGCATTATTGCGTTTGTTTCATAAGTATAAACTAACACCATTTGGTGCAGAGATAAATTAATAAGGGTAGGTGATGTGCGAAGTAAAAGAACTATGCTCATTCTACTTCAGTGGTCATCAAACTTGTGAAGCTTCTGAGATACCGTACCATTTTTAAATTCTACTATGAATTATCAACCGGAAGAACTAACACATTTAAAAAAAATATTAAAGTTGTTTATTTTCTATAATCTTACTTTTCTAGTAAAATTGAACTCACTTTTATTTAAATTGTATTTGACAAAAATAAACTGATATTGCAGGGTTCATAAGAAAAAACTGAAGCGTATTTTGTACTAAAAAAGAAATATAAAGACATATTTTTTATCGAACTTTTTAACATTAACGGCCAGGATGCAGTGGCGTAACGTACACCCCCGCAACCCCCGCATTGCAGGGGGCCCAAGGCTTCTAGAGGGCCCAAAGCCTGACTGACGCCCTTCATGTAGTTTTTCTCAAAATTTTCATTAGATTTTTTTTTAAATCCAACTTTTAAGCGATTTTCCAATTGGCGATCTAACGTCATTCAAAATCAACATTTAATGCGCTCATTAGATATATTTGATCCAATAATCAAATCGAAAAAAAATTTTTTTTTTATTCGCTGTAATCCTTGCGACGAGAGATACTTTTCTTCAGCGGGTTTTCTTTTTAAACCTAAATTACTAATCAATAAAATAAAAGTCAGATGGAGAATCCGGGATATAACGCTAGGAAGATAAATTCATCACTGTTTATAGTATACTTTACATTAGCTATAGAGAGAGAAAAAAGACATGAGAGAGATTTACTTTCTACCGAAGTTGCAAAGTAACTTATTGACAACTTTAGTTCCCCTCCCCCTCATGTATTTCATTTTCATTTAGCGAAGTCGTAAATAACGCACATCTGTTATGCTTTCTTCACGTGAAATAGTATAATGATACTTGGAAAACCATAGAGAGCATTTAACTAATAATTTCGTCAGATTTATGAGTATTCCATCAAATAAAGTATAATGAGAAACGTTTCACAAACTTGCTTTTAAAACAGATATCTCATTTTTTATATTCAATGCACTTAAATTTAGGGTGTGTTCCTTCACTATTAAAATATTTCTATCTCCCTTCTCGCTTTCAGAACTGCATTTTTTCATCGGAATTTTATGTTCTGGTTCAAAAAATGGTATTTTGTCAAAAAGAAAAGAAAAAACGCGGCCCTTAAAATGAGTGGAATTAAAAAAAACTTTGAATGTTTCTCAAAAACGAAAAATTCGAAAGAAAAGGAGACTAAATGTGCAAAATTGGATAAATTTTTAATATCTGCAAGTACATAATCTTGTGCAAGTACTCGTCATAGTAATGCCACTGAAGCTGATGAACAAATCATGGAAGTGGAAATTAATTCACAAGAAAAAACGCAGTTTCGGACACTACAGTGAAAAAGGATACTCTATCTAAAGAAAAGGAGTCGTAACATAAAAACTGAGAAAGACAGACTCGAATAGAAGTGATTTTGTGCTTTATGTAGGTGCTCATTTTGATACAGATTTAAGGGAACAAATTTTATTTTAGTCTGTGTATTAGTAATAGTAGTTGTGTCTTAATCTTAGTACGCGGAATGTATCAGTTTTTTTATTTCTTTTTTCATTAAATCATGTTTGCATCATACAAAGAACTCTCTTTTTCTCAAGAGTGACAGTATTTATGCGAGAATATAATCGAAATTTAGATCAAGCTCATCCTGGAATTTAGAAACTAAGAATAAAGTAAGCGATATATTTTTTTCTTTCGCAAGAATTTGAAAACGAAAATTATTTTCCAGTTTCCATGTCTTTCTTAATGTATTGTTTTTATTTAAGTTACCAGGTTATCTTTCGACTGTTGTTAGAGAGATTTTCCATTTTAATAAATACCATTAATACTCTCTGTTAAAGGTTATTTACTTCGTTTATTCAGACTCAGGTTGATTTTGTATTCAGTTATAAGTTTAAATATTTTTAGAAGCTGTGTATAGGTACATTATGTTTGGTTTTGTAATCCTTTGTAAGATATGGCTTGGGGCCTAAAACCTGACCTTGCGAGGGGGGCCCTATTATTTTCCGTTGAGCTACTGCAGCTATTCAATAGCTCATTATCCTTTTTAAATAATTTTTATAGTTACTACTAAAACAGTGAACGCAGATTTTTCTACTTGATTTTTGTTGGTATCGCTACAAACCTGTTTTTATTTTAAAAGCTATGAAAAAAAACCGAGTTTACGTTTATTATTCTCAATACTTGAAATGAAAAACATAAAATATCATTTAAAAAAAATTCAAATTCTGGTTTTTAAATTTTTTTTCCTTGTTTATGTACGCAGTAGTTGATGAATGCAGACTTTTTAGAGAAAGTAAAATCTTTCTCTCTCTCTCTCTCTACATGTATAAGATCTGGCTTGGGGCCCAAGACCTGACCTTGCGGGGGGGCCCAATCATTTTCCGTTACGCCACTGCCAGGATGGAATTCTAATTTGTTGTCATCGACACGTTTTTTAACTCAGGAGAAAGCGCGCACTCGATGCTAAATTTAGTGGTCGCGTGGGTTCACTGAGTCATCCCCATCTTTTTCTTATTAAGATTTTATTGTACACAATAAAAATCTTAACTCCAATGAATAATTGAATTAAAAGAAAGTATACTTACTTTTAAAGACTTTTCAATTTTTCTTTGATAATTTCAAATAAAATGCAATTAAACTGAACTAAAATGTTTCAAATGTGCTTGGCTTTAATAAAAGTCATAAATCACAGACACTTTTTACTGACATTAAGGATTTATATTTGAAAGCCGAACTAGGATATTTTGTTCAAGTTATTGTAGTTTTATTGATCTTTGATAATCGAAAAATAACAGGTTGAACTTTTTCTTAATTATGTGTTTTTGACTGGGTGCAGTGCGTGTTGTTGTATACTTGCAGTTTCATATATTTCTTCATGGAAGTTTTTAGGTAGCATTTGAAAGCCTTCCTTTCAACTCGAATGTTTCATGTTCATCACTTTCTTTAAATGTACTTCCACTATCACAATTAATATTCATTACTTTATCAGGTTCTTCAGGTTTGAACAGTTTCATTTCGAAAGCCAAATACCGAACTATAATCAACGAGAGCTTTCCGAAAATGTATCGCTAGTGCCGAAATTCCCGTAATCTCCGAAGTTATCGGGGGCGAGATCCGGAGGGGCGATAAGGGGGGCGAGATCCGGAGGGAGTCCCGTCGAGACCGGGGTCGAAAAAACAACATTTTCGGGTTTCTCTCGCCGAGACCTTCCAGAAAATGAATAGTTCTCTCGTAAACTCGAGAGCAGGGGGCCCCGCAGTGTTATTCGAGGATCCCCCATCCCGAGAGATATCCTCGAGGACCACAGCTTCCAAAATGGAATAGGAGACTCATCTTGACAGGCCTCGTCCTTGGGTTGACTTCGATGCAAAAATTCGCGATGGTTCGGGAGTTACGAAGGCCCATCGTGCACAGGGAAAGAGTATAAGAAATTATATATTCGGGTTTAGAATTATATTTCGGAAAGAATAGGGAATACGAACCTTGTAATATTATAGGAAAATGTATTTAAAAAGAAAAAAATATCAGAAATATAAATGATTCTAAGAAAAATTAGCCCCTTGCGAACCATACTGCACTTTCTAGTATCGCCACATAACCCAGATTTTTTGACGTACATTTCAGTTTTCAGTTTTGACTCTAAGGCGCACGTTCATTCGTGTCTCGTTACAGTTTCTAAAGTTTGTATATTTATTTTTGTCGTTTATTTTTACTTTTCCTTGGCAAAATGACATCGCCGTTGAATTTTAATGAAAGTGATACTGATTTAGACTATTTACCAGTAGCCGATAAATACGACAGTCACTTAGATAAGAATTTACCTATTTGTGACAAAGATGAAGAAATAAAGAAAATTAGAAAAATGACAATACTCATACATAAAACATGTGAAAAAGTTTTTTTGTTTCAATGAACATTTCGAGCAATTTCACAAAGATTTGTGATTTTAATTTTCTTATTCTTTCAAAATTTTGTAACTCAGACTATTTGTAACTAAACTTTTGATATTTTACACAATTCCAATAAAGGAAAACTTTGCTTATAATATTTCCTGTGCTGATTACACTGGTTGTACACCTAAATAAGCCAATAAGCATTGCAATACCGCTATGCCGAGATACTGAATACCGGTATATTGAGACATTTGTACAATTTTGTAATACCGGTATTCACAAGTTTAAATACCTGTTTCTCGGTATTTACTAGGAATTTTTTTAATTGTGTTTACTTTATGTTGAGGGATCACCAACCTAGCAAAATAGCATACGTTTTTGTTTTTATGTCTCCATAACGGGTGAAATTAATTAAACTTTGAATAAGAAATGCATTGTACAATCAAGAGAAGTGATACAATATGTGAAGTATCCAAGGATGTGCGGGCCAAGCCATTATATTACAGCTCAGAGTGTTACTGCATACGCGGAAGATTCGTAGTCTGATATTCGTATATGTGAAAACAAGGTTGTAGTTGTGAAGAAAGTGCTTAATATTTCGATATATTTTAAATTGGCGAGTTTGTCATTCACATTGTGTTTCATTATCATAGTTGTATTCACATATCATCATGATTTTAAAAATAAAAATGAAAGAGAAGAAAAGAGACTATAACTAATTCAAATTTGATAAAGTTTATAGTAAATTTTCTTAAAATATTTTACTCACAAACCTTATCTACATTCTGAAAAATTCGGTACAGTTATCGGAGATGACTGTGACACTAATGTCGATGGTGATCTCTTGAACAAAAATTAGAATTATCGATAAGTAAAAAATTTCAACAAACCAAAATACTACACAGAAATTAGCTATATCCAAAAAACTCCGACGAGAAATCGATTTATTTGAAAATGAGGGATTTAGAGGTAAATACTTCGAAAAAGTATATCGCGCATTGCTAACAATACTATTAACTAGTGTAGATGCTGAAAGAGCGCTTACGACAGCTGGTAGGTTTTGCACAAAATTACGTACCAGGCTTTATGACCGTACCATTAATGCATTATGTTTTTTAAGATCACATTTCCAAAATTTGTAATAGTACCACAGACTGAATAGTGATATTTACACTTTTGTGATTTTAATAAATAAGATGATCGTTTACTTTTTCTGATTCTTTATATGCTGTTATAATTTAAAAATTACAAATTAATTTTTTCTGATACTTGCACTCTTTAATAAAACTGGCAATTAAAACAAAGAAACGCCTGTATTTCCTTTCTTTTCCTAAAATTTCTACGACTAGTATTAAAACCTTATCCCGGTTTTTAAGATCTAAAAAATACCGAATACCGTTATTGAACTTGTTACCCGATGTTGCAATCCGTATAAGGCATGTGAGGTTACATAGATGTTTGCTCTAAAAATAGCATGTATGCACTACATGCTATTTACATGTAACATAAGGATAGAAGTACAATTCGATCTTAAAATTATATAATTTAAGGCAGTAGTGGTTCCCATAACAGGGGGATCCACGGGTCCGTATCCCCCTAGGCCCTTGAGTTTTTTGATTGATTATAATCCTATGTGTATAGTACTTTAAGTTTAATTTACTATTCCTTGTTAATAATTTATTTTATGAAGATAATTATTCATTCAATATTTTTTTACTGTTTTTTGTCCCCAACAATCGACAAAATTTAAAAATATGTGAATACATTTCCCGCCTTTGGTCTTCAAATGCTTAAATTTCTCCCTCCCCTCCCAACATGAGGAAACTTTATATAACAGTGCAAGTTTATTAAATGTTTTGTTTCTAAGCTTACATATAATTGCACATATGCTTAAAATCATGACCTTCAAATGATAAATGGAACTACATGTTCTCCAATGAAGTATACTTGTACTTCTAAATTTTCAAGTTTGATAATTTGGTAAAAATGTTCAAATATTAAGATTTTTTAAAACGCTTTTTAATTTCTTTTAAATGAAAATTTATACGATATGATTACTTTTAAAATCGATTAAATTTTGTTCACCTACGTTTGTTATGAACGTTTAACAAATGTGTACCTTTTAAGGGAAAGTTTCGGTAAAAAGAAAAGTGTTGGCAATGGAGAAGTGCATGAATGATTTTCTGTGAACATGTGATAGCAGTTATCTTGTGACAATGAGATCATTCGGATTTATGAATTGATCGATATTAAATACATAACTGCTTTTGATCATGTGATTGCTACGTCACATAAATTAAGCACATTGAACTTGAATCACATTCTTTTTTATATGTACGTCAAAGGGTTAAAGACCGTAACAAACTGCAGACGAACAACTCTAGAAAATCAATATATAGTCAAATTTTCAACGAAACCAATTGTTGATATAAATACGATATTAAGCACTAGTCATTGGCTCTCTTCCCACTGAGGGTCAAAAATCGCGTCCATCTTTGACCGCGACGCATAAATTAACAATCTGTGCTTTTGAAATTTCACTTTCTTTCAGATAATGACTTAAATTTACCAACACAAACTTACACATCCCAATCTTGTACTTGGGCTGAAAGAGGCTTCAGACTTCAAAATCTGATGAATCAACTGAATAATAAAAAAATGAATCTATCAATCGGCAATACTCACTTCAGTAGCTCGGAATTGAAACGTGAGAGAAGTTAATTAAATTTAAAAATTCAGCCAATGTTAATGAGTAAATTTCTTAAACCAGAAAATTTCTTAATTATTGTTCAGTTGCAAAAAATTCAAACTACAGGTATACTATACATTTTAATTGTCTTCATTTAAAACAAATAAAATAAAAATTTTAAGTAAATGTTGAGCCTAAAACCTACCTGATTTAATTATATATCCTTTATCACATTTTAATCGAGAAAGAACGCATATCTCATTACGAAGTTTAACGAATCACAGTCACTGAGTTTCCCCCCAAAAATAATATCAGAAGGGAGATTGCTAACTACAGTAATTGAATATTTATAACAACTAAGTGGGTTCAGTAAACCCGAATTTTGGTTTGAAATACTAAACACGGGATGAAAACTTTGGAAACTTTTTGAAAGAGTATATCTTCCGTGAAAATGTCTTCAGGCTAAAGCTGTTTATGATCAAATGTTTGATGGATTTCATCTCTGTTTGTGTTTAACTAACGTAATGGTTTAAACAAGTATCCTTAGCTTAATAAAAATACTTAAAAAACATGCACATATTCCTTATGGATATCTTACGCAACATTTCTCATAATAATTATATGCTTTCTACATGGTTGAGAAATATATGTTGAGAAAAATTAAAGTTTAATATATACTTAGTGTCTCCAAAATGATCAATGATTTGAAAGGCAAATTAAATAAAAATGAAAAAAGATAGAAACATACGGTTTGCTGCATTCGGCTTTGGTAACTAGGAAACTTATTTTCACCCAGTTTCAAATTCATTACTAAGTTCATTAACAAATGGCACCTCTGACAGGTAAAAACTGTAAAACTATGTTTCGTTTCCATACCTTCTAATCGGTATTCTAGACTTTTCTCAGTTAATCGCATGCAAGATGCCATGGAACTCAGAGCTGTCTGATTTAGAGAAATGATTAATTGCCAGATATCACAGAAATGACGGATCCATAAGGAACATATCTAATCGACATGAATTTTGAAAACATTCCATAATCGACCATGGATTTTGTGATTAAAAATTGGAAGGTGAATGCTAATTGTCGAAATGTGCTTTGTTATTGCAGACCCAAGAAACAAAGAGATAGAGGCCGACGAATGCTGTCCAAAGAAATTCGGAAAATTCTTCCTAAACTGATGGCCCACGTACTCCAAGAGCTCCAACAAGTATCCAGGCATTGTTGTTTCGATAAATACCATCAGCTAGGAAGCATATTTGCTTGGTTCTCATGGTCGTTCTTCTGCCCATAAGCCTTTGATTACAAACTGAAGCCCCGCTGTTAGACGGGGTAAGACACTTCGAAATTTAACCATAGATGGGTGGGAACAGATTCTCTGGTGTGAATATTCAAAATTCAACCTCCACCAGTCATAGGGAAGAAGAGGCTGCTTTTGGCGTAGGCCTAGAAACGTATTTTGCCAGAATACGATGGTCTGTTGTAAAGTTTCACGGAGGTTAAATGGTCTGGGGATATTTTTCATGGTATGAACTGGGATCCTTGATCCCAATTCATGGTGGGCTCAAGCCCGTTCTAACTTCACTATACAAGAAAAATGTTAAATATAAATGTTTAAATATTGCAAAACTAGTTGTATAATATTTACTAGAACAATGTGTCTAATTTTATCATTGGATTCAATAGAAACACCACGATTATACCACGTGTCAGTCAGGAAATTAGTTCACTTTGTTATGTATGTAAATCTATAAAATAGTTCGAAAATAATAATGAATACAACAATATCTCATTTCAATGAAGTAATATATCACAAATATGACTTTAAAGTTATATGTTTTAAAATTTGAGTAATTTTGCATATTTATAACATTTTCTAAAACTCTGATACCAATTATCATAGCATCTTAGTTTGTAATTTCGAAATGGTGTAATATAATTGTGACATAATTAAAAAAGGAAAACTTTTTATGTTTTTTTTTAAATTAACCGAGAAAATATTTCGTTCAGTCTTAAATATATAAAAATATATAAATTTATTTAATATTTTGTAAGACTTCAAATCGGAGAAGTTTATCGTGAAAAAGAAATTTTCTTCTCAATAAAAGTTTCTAAATTTAGCACAAATGAATCTTCTGATGGATATGAGATAAGAAAAAAAAAATTGCATGGTAAAACGTTTATACTGAATGAAGCTTCCTTCGTCTGATAAGTCTTTTGAACTTTTTGAACAAAAACCGTTCAATCTGTTTTAAATCAAGTACCCTTTGAAAGAGTTTCCCAAAAGAGTTCTTAGGAAGAAGTTATTTCTTTGATAGAACTCAATAAATTTGTCCTTTGCAATAAAGACGCTTCCTTTTTTTTATAATTTTCAAAATTCTTTTCAGTTTATAATCTGGTTTATATCTACTTTGGATACTTTCCAAGCAATTTGAAAAGATGCAAATTTTTTATCTCATTTTACTGCATTACTTTGCAATCAAAGGTAATGAAATACCGTTAAGAATTTCTTTAAAATTTCATT
Organism: Trichonephila clavata; assembly: GCA_019973975.1. Taxonomy (NCBI): domain Eukaryota; kingdom Metazoa; phylum Arthropoda; class Arachnida; order Araneae; family Nephilidae; genus Trichonephila; species Trichonephila clavata. The sequence continues at coordinate 7,063 of BMAO01014788.1, read as the reverse complement.
CATAAGATATGTAGCAGAAACGCATATTACTTTCATTCCACATAAAATTATATCTAGAACGAAATGGGGAAAAAATATTTTAAAGGGTATGAAGAGAAGGTTTAATTTCCCTTCCCATTAACCCTTTAAACGGTCAATTTTTTTGCCCGAAATGCTTAAAAAAGACACATATTTTTAAATACATAAAACTAAACATAACTCTTATTAAAATAAGAAAATTAAAACATTTAATTTCAATTTTCAATTTAAAAGTTTTTACACTATGTTTTATTTAATAATGGGGGAAAATAAAAAAACCTTTTTGTTTGCTTTTTATAAGTACACACTGCACACAATGAAGAATGTTTCAAATATCTTAAAAGAAGTTCTCTCTCATACCAAAAATTTTCACGTTCGTATTTTTTTTTTCAAACAGTTGAGGGTCTTGCGTGTGCGAGTGCATATACATGGAAAAAGCTACGAATATGACGTAACTAGCATTTTTGCCGCCCAGTCAGTTTACAGGCCCACATAGTACATAATAAAATATCAAAAAATTAAATATTGTAGCAGAAAAGTGATGTCAAGATTTAGGACATACACATAAACTTGTTCTTGTTCTTTTTAGTAAGTTAATTATGATTTATTATTTGAAATAAACCTACGTTTTCTATAAGTAGTGATTTTTTTGCAGCCCACCTAAAATTGAATCTTGTTTGCTAGGCCTAAGTTAGCCTTTGAGTTTGACACCTTTGCTGTAGGTTGATTACAATCCTCTTACTAGAAATTATTCCCGCCTTTCCACTCTAATAAAAAATATTTTATAGGCAGCACAACTTTGGGACATTGCTATAATCTCAGTACATAGTACTAACATTATACAATTCACATCTACATCACTCTATATCTAGGTAACTCCAGGCCAGCAGCTATCAACGGGCACAATGCCTGGTAGGCCTGATGCATTTGTCCCAAGGCTTAGCACACCCGAAGGAACCTAACTATAATTGACATTGCTAACTCTTGCCTTTTTCTTTTAGGCTGACATCTAAAAAACATTATCATTACACATAAATAAATCCCTTATGCAAACGTATACGCTGTTTTATCCGTTGCAAACGGAGACACATGAATTCATCTTAAACGTTTCGTTTTTTTTATTTATTTATTTGTTTTATTCCAAACTGGCTTAAAAATATTCTAAACATCTTGAAACTTGTGAATACATTTCAATTTTCTCAAAAATTGCATTTAAATACTAATAGTCACTAATTTTTATGCATGGCCAGTATATTCGCCATGACACAAAATCCTGCAAGTTCTCCGTGACGAACATACTCGACAATCAAAGTTACTAGATAATTAAGGTTAAAAAAATATTTCAAAAATATAAATTCCTTGTTTAAATCAGCATTGCTTATGAAAGTACTCAAATTTATAAATTTGTAAATATTAGTTAAAATTCTATAATTCCCTTTTTAACACCCTAATATCTTCTCCAACCAATCATCATAAGTTAATTTTAAAAGTCATATTATCCGATCGAATCTAATTCACGCTCTTCATCACAGACATCAGTTTTAAGCACATAAATTCAAGGTTTCCAATTCCTGATTAAATTTAAATCACTAGAGAAAGGAAGTGTCCGTCCAATTACAGTTCAAGTGGTACCAGAAGAGACTAATCGATGCTGAAGTAATTATTTCTTCCTAAGTGAGAAGGGCATAGAAAAGGGTAATAACTTCTCAGCAGAAGCGTATAGGAAATTTAGAAGTGTCATTTTCACAGCTAACGACAGTTATCATGCCTGAATGCTATTGTTTTATCTATTAATTAACTGCGACTGTAACCATATGGTATTGAAGTTAGGTGGAAATAAGGTAAAGAGGAACACAGGATATTTTTTTTTTATTGTTTTGAGTGTGAAAAAGAATATTTTGTATTACAATTTTGATTAATACTTTAGAATGAGTATAGTTGACATTTTAACTGACAGATACAGGTTTTCCAATTTGTTATACGAATTCATTTTTATATTCGATAAGAAAAATTATGGATTCTTGCATGTAAGTGACACAAATATATATCATAATTTAACGAGCTACTTTGCATATCTGCAAATAAAGCTTTTAAATCTGGAGCTACATTTTGCTTTACTCATGGACAAAAAATCTTTACGATCACATGAAAAATACAATCACTGATTTCTCAAAGAATTTAAAACATACTGACCTTAAACTTGTATTAGACCTAATTTAAAATTTAGATTAAATTTGTAATGTGATAGTATTGTCGATAGCTCTAACACGTAAGTGGACTCAAGAGTCTCTAACACATATTGTTCATGACACAATCACGACACAGTTTTCTTGTGGACTAGCGTTTATTAATTACTCATAACTTCTGTACATTTACATTGGAGTTGCAGGGCAAGCGCTGTTCAGGCAGCGCAATTGGGATTGCGCAGACACAGTTTATACATACATTACTACCAGACACAACAACACACTCTACTCTTTTAATTACACAGATAGCGCTTCGTATGCTGTGAACTGGCAAGTATATATATGCATATATATATATTCCATGTAGTACCACTGCCAAGCCTTCCAGATGACTTCTGGTCATAAATTGGAACACCTGTTTTAGTATAATCTTTCAGTAACATGTTTCTCATTCCATGAATAGGCTGCTGTTTCTGCTCTTTTCCATTGCTTTTTGCACTTTAGCTCGCCACTACGGCATATGCGGCCTTGCAAATGCCAAACCTAGAGTGAGCTGAGTGTGAGACGCTTGTTAGACTTCGTCGTCTCTTTAACCCTTACATACCCTACAAGTTTGTTGGTCTGGTAGCGAATCACCCTGTGTATATATATATGTCGTGTTTTCCGGGTTAACACCAAGGGATTTTATTTGAGCTCACTTTATTCAACGAACGCAATTCTGGAGCTGCTTCTAAGAGAGAAAAATGGACACGTTTTACGTATCAGAGTCGGCGGTTACTCAAAAGCCAGATGTCTTTCAAGTATACTTCTTATTGAAGAGGTATATTTGAAAGTTAAGCATGACATACGAGGTAACAAAAATTAATGGTTGGAGTGGCAAAGTTCTGTTTAGGGCCATGTGTTCTTCATTCCCGAACTGGATAAGAAATTTAATAATTGAAGATATAACGGGAATATAAAAGTTAAAGTGGTTTAGGGATTCAATTTTAGATCTGATTTAATTATATATATATATACATAATTTGTAAAAATATCTCATTGGGAAAGTAATATCCATGTGCCAATATTGACAATATTCAGAAATTTTATTAATAATTACATATAACGTAAGAAAATTCTTGTATCAAAAAACTATGAAAAAAATAATAAATAAATATAAAAATCTTATTAAATACTGTTTAATTCACACAAAAATACTGAATATATTTTAAATATAGTTGTTTGTATCAATAAATTCTAAATTCTATTAGGGCTTAATTCTTTTGTTGATTAATAGATTATTATGATAGGTTTTTTCATGAATATTCTATTTTCCAAGTTACATATACTTATAGTTACCTACATATTCAAATTACATTTAAAATTATTTATTTCTTAGTTTTATTCTTATTTTAGTATTATTTTATAGAAAAATACAAATATATTCCGAGTGTTTCTCAAATATATTTTAGTATTATCTTGTACATTACATAATTTTACTTTACCACTAATAATTCAATTCCTACTCTCTCTCTATTAGCTCACTCTTTCTCTGCATTTATCTTGTTTAAATTTTCAATCGTTAATAAAATGCATTTTAAGGCACTCAATTTAGCTGAAATGTTATATACACGCTTATTTAAGATGACAATACTGTAATTTAAAAAAAAAAAGTTCAAAATTATTGATTAACACTATTATTCAAAGAATTACAAATACAGCCACTTTGACATCACTTTTGGCGACTTAGCGACCATATTAGCGATTTGTGTCTCAAAACTTGAAAAGTTTTTTTTCCCCTCACATTTTAAAGCACTCATTTGAGCTAAAATTTAATGTACACTATTGTTTTGGGAAACACTACGATAATTTAATAATAATTAATTAAAATTATTGACTTAAAATAATTATTTAAAGAACTACAGATACAGCCACTTTGGCTTCATTTTTAGTGACTTGGGTTAAATCTTTAAAATAGTTTTTTTTCTCACGTTTCAAACCTCAACAGTTTAACTGAAATTTTATATATATGATTGTTTTTGATGGCAATGTGATACTTTAAAGATAATTAATAAAAATTTATTACATCTTATAATGTGATTATGCCATATGTATGTACATATTTATATTAATTATAGCTATATAATAAAAAGTAAGTAAAATAATTTTTTTTTTATCAAAGTAGGAATTGATTTGTTTTTATATTACTCGTTTTAGTACTATTATCCAGCTAATAATACAATGCTTTGAATTTGTATTTGGGTCCAGAATCTGAAGTTAACTTATATATTGTACTTCGATTTAACATGGGTAATGCATATTTGAATGATATTCATTCTAGATAATTTACCTTTTTCTTGTAACGGGTTTAGAAATTCTCGCCTTTATTTGCAATAGGATTTCGCTCTATTCAGCTTTTATTTTACGTAACATCTTAGAGTTTTGAATTAAACACCGAATTATTTCTCTGAAAAGATGTTCCAAACATAACACTTTTAATCCCACCTCATTAAATTTTATAGTCTCCATATGCCACGTTTCACTTTCAAATCGAAAACATAAACTAAAAAGCTTTATTTAACAGTTCTGGACATAAGTATTCAGCCCAATTAGAAACTTAACTTAGCATTAATTTTCTGTCAACGAAAGACGTGTTGATTGTTCGTTGAATAAAACTGTTTTTTACAAACGTTGTCGATGCTGACTTGAACCGTTTCATGTACATAGATACATAGAATAATCGTGGCCATTGGTAATGCTTTCTGTAAAGTTGGTTATATTTAGATGCGTGTGTGTGTATGTGGTTGATGTTCTTTATTTATGGTATTGATGAGGCACTCTTGTGGTTAGTTAATCCGTGTTATTGTACATTGAACATGTAGACACAGACAAATATATCTGAGCAGTACAATGCAGAAAAAAGAAAATAAAAATACACGGCCACTTTACATTTTAACGAAGACAAAGGCATATAGCAAGAGGATAAATTATTTAAATATTTAGTTTTTATACACAGGGAAGAACAGGGAAAGAGACGCTATATAAAAATACTCTGACGTGTTTAGGCGAAGGAAATAACTAGTTATTTATAGAAATGTGACATCATTATTAAAAGAAAATTAATCCCCGGTTAGTAAGGCGCATGAAAACAATTAATGATCTTGTATTTTTTGGAATCGCCAGTAAATCTATTAAAAATTCAGGTTTAAAGAATCATTAATAAACATACCAATATTAAGTTTTTTTAACGCTTTAGAAAAAGCTAAATTGAAACATGTTCGAAATAGGGGATTAGGATTTATGAATTACATGTTAATAATAAAGGAGATTCGAATTATGAGTAGTTATCAAATTGTTATTATATTTTACACGTATTTTTTTTATCACGAGTGCATTTTTGTTTACCTATGAAGTTAAGATTATTAAGAAATATATACTTTTTAGATGAAAGTTTTGGGGAAAAACAAACGTTGCGAACAGCGAAGCGCATTGAATGATTAGCAGGGAACACGAGATTGTAGTTATCATGTGACTATGGCCTGTCGTGAATTTAGCCCGTTGCTCAAGAAAATTATTAAAATAAATTAGATTTTTTTTATTCGCTCCTAATTGTTGGGTAAAAAACAAAATATGACCGCTAAATTGATTCATAGGATATTCGAAATTATAAATAATATGAATCTTTAGATATCAAGTTCGACGAATCTGCATGTGGTGTTGCATTATTAATTAGGCATCAAAAGGAATGTATATACAAAAATAAGATTAATCAAAAATATTATTAAATTTTCTTTAGAAAAACAAACTCTTTTTTACTAAAACAAATATAATAAATTCAATAGTTAATAATTTAGTAATTCCATACATAGATCTGTACTAATTTTTTATAAAAGTATTTTTAAAATGTATTTCAGTCAAAAATTTATAATTCAGATGAATGTTTATATATAAATGACGGAATTCCCTTTTTAAAATTTATATATATTTTTCATATATTTTTTTATAAGAAGAAATGAACTTCTTTCTACTTTGACAAAACTGCAGTTCCTTGAAAAGGAAGAAAATCGTTTGCATTTCTTAGCTCTTAAGAATTTTTGCAGTACATAAATAATTTGACTGCAGGAGATATTTTAAAAGTTTTACTATTCCGCAATGGCATTGCATGACAACCAGGATTTATATGTATCATATTAAAAGAAGAAAAAAATGGTCGGCATTGGGCTAAATTCGTGGTGATCACATAAAAAAATATAATCACGTATTCTTCATTGAATACAAAACTGATATTAAATTGCGCTTGTTCTTCCTTACAACTTAAAGGAACAATTTCAAATCTGATAGCTGGGTAAAGATGTTCAGGTATTGAGATTCTTTATAAGTGTTTCAAATTTTTTTTAAAAAATACAATTATATTATGTGTATACTTTAAAGTCAAAAGCATTTTGTTTGCATATGTGCGTTATTATTGTGGGCAAGTATGGGATTTTAAGACAAAGTTTCTACGAAAAGTGGTTGTTGTCTCCACAAAAGGACCGACGTACACGTCACGTGGGTAAGTACCCTAGACAGGAAAATACTGATGTTTAAGTTCTGGGTTACATCGACTTTTAACCTCCCTTTATCCAGCTGACAGAGAAGTGATCGGTGTAGTCCCCGCGCCAACCTCCGCCTTCCAAGTCCATAGAAGGCGAAGGTTGACAAGGAGCAATAGCCGAATAGTAAATCTGGCTACGTCCAAATAGATATGATTTTACGTCTCGTGTCTCTTTTGAATGCGTGACATATTCCACCTTTAAAGAGTCACGAGAAGTTAAATCTAAATGATCCAAAAAGCTCCAACACACTCTCCAAGGGTCTCCAAGACACTTTAAGACTCTCCA
>BMAO01014787.1:0-56984 GCA_019973975.1 Trichonephila clavata | reverse complement strand
TCAAGCTTCATGAACTGATATGATACACATGAAATGTAGGAAAGTGCAAAATGCTCACTTATTTGGTATGTTCAAATTTTATTAATAACTAAAGTAATCCAAGTAATTGTGCTAATTTACATATTTATTTAATTCATACATATTTGTTAAACTGAAGATTAGCAATTGATTTGTTTTCAATTTATTCTACATTTTAAATTGCATATGAATTTTTTGACTGATAAATATTTATTTATGAAATTTTACTTTTAAATAATTTTTCTTCCAGAAATTTTTTCCATAAATTAGAGAATTAGGACAGCCAATGGAGTTTGAAGCTGGATACCAAAGTTGTTTTGGAAAAAAATTATATCGGGTTCTATTTGTTATTTGTAAATGTGTGTGTGTATTTTTTCATGTTAATCATCCAATTATTTCTGTGTAGTGTTTTTTTTTTTCTTTTTTACTTGTGTTAAAGACTTTTCACACAAATTAAAGACTTCACCTAAATATGTTGTATTAAAGTCCTTTTACAGTTTTTGCTGAAATGTGAAATATTCTGTGTAAATTTTTAACCAAAATTCAAGACCATCTAATTCATATCTTCATTTTAACTCAGAATCTGTTAATAGTTCAATCAGTTCTTGTTCTATTAGTTATGTATCCTGATTTTTATTAAAGGAGAGTTTTAACAGGATAACTCCTTTAATACTATGGAAAATTTATATCCTTTTTAATTTTAAATTCTGTGTGAAAATATAAAAAAATGTTCTAAACATGAATTTTACTTATATTATATTAAATATAAGATAATATGCAAGAGATTTTGCTTCTTATATTGAGTTACAATTATTTTGATCTTAATTTACTCAAAGAATGGAATATTTAACAATTTGAATTAATATGAATGTATATATTTGAATTGTGTGTGTGTCATTAGTTAATTAATTTTATAATTGCCTCTATTTGAATTGAAAATTCTTCAAATAATTCTTTAGTATTATAGGTATATGAAAATAAGCACTGTGTAATTCAAATAATTACAAATGAACAATATGTAATTCAAACAATTACAAATAGAAAAATATGTAGCTTAAATTGTAAATAAACACTGTGTAGTTCAAAATAATGGCAAATAAGCAATTTTTTAAAATTTTCAATGACCAAGGTTACAGAAGACTACTCACTACAAAAAGGAAAGGTCTGCTGTGTTAAGTGGATATTCAAACTCAGCTAATAAACAGTTTTTGTATTTCAAATACCTTACAAATAAAAAAATATACTATTCCAATACATGCAATTAATATCATTGTACTGTTCAAAATGGTTGCAAGTTAACATTAGATAATCTCAATTTATTGTAATTAACAGTGTATTTATCTTTGTATTATTTTTTTATGAAGATGACCTAATAAATTTATTTAAAATGTTTTGAATTTTTTTGAAATTTCATTTTATATCTAGAAATCTATTTATCTGTTTTACATATAAACTTTCATTAACCAGTTTGTAAAATTCATTCTCAATCTTTTTGAAAGAATCCGTCCTTGACAGAATTCAAAGGACTAAGGCAAGCATTACAAAACTAATGAATTTAATTTACATGCATACTATTGATACTCTTTAACAGCACCAGAGAGCTGGTTCATTGACACTATCCCGTATGTGCTTCTCATAATAACCACCCAAACTTGCTACTTTGCAGCGATTTCTACTTTAAACAGCCGCTCGTAGGGGAATTTTGTCTGTACAAAATTATATACATATTGGGATTACAATATACCTGTGTGTGAATGAATTTTTTAAAGCATAAGTTAAAAATAATTTTTTAAATTTTCTGGCAAGACACATTCATTGAAAAATTAAGAATTGGTTTTAGAAATTACAATAATTTTCATCATATTCTATTACTTAGCAATGAAAAATCTGTCAGTAAATGTCACAAATGCTGCAACATGAGAACAAACTTCTCTTAATCTGAAAGAATGCTAATTTTAAATATAACAGATGAATTACTTTTTGTTTTCGTAACCAAGAAAGAAACAAATGATTCAAATACACAAATACAATTATTATAATAAATCCTATGATATTATAACGCAAATTATAAACGATAAAACAAATCCAATAAGCAAAATAACACTAATTACTTAGTACACATTACACTAGTTACATATTCCAAATGTCACCAAAAAATGCGATAAGCAAACAATTGTGGCAACCTTGCTCTAAGTGAGCTAAGAAATTAAAAAGGTATTTTAGAAAAGATACTGAAAGAAATAATATAAAATTCCGAATGTGAAATCTACAGATCATCTCCTTTCCATGTCGTTCAAAAAAGTTTCAAAAACTTGCAATAGAACTTTGAAAAACTCAGTTGAATTTCGATGATTTCCCATAGATTAACATTACACCGGAAGTAAGTGAGGGTTCCACTCAATGTTGTTGTTTACAAAGTAGAACTTGTCCATATATAGCTCAGACATCTGTTCAGAGCCTTGACAAGGAGTTGTGAAATATATAACTTAGAAATAGGTTTATCCATGTTTTAATACATCCGAGTTGTAAAATTTTAACATAAAAACGCCGATTATTATTTCAACTGGTTGTAACTAAAAATAATGTGAATTTTTCAAAAATTATGTTCAGACTCTGTTGAGAAGTATTAGCTGTGTATAGGCAAAATATTGTTATTATAGAAGCATTTTTCAGAAAAGAAGAATGTTTCGAAAATAAGTAATCTCATGTTCAATTTTTGCCAAAATATTGCATTTAAATAATTTTTTTTATTGCAATAATACTGTTAAAACAATTTTTAACATGTATCCTAATTTATCTGACACTAAATACTAAAAAAATATTATTTTATACGCTTTTACAAAATTATTTTTTCCGAGCGTAGTTGGATACCTTAAAATAAGATTAGTTAATGAATTTTTTCTGTTTCAAACCGTGTGAGTTTAAAAATCTTTTTATCTTATATTTCAACAGAAAACCTCGATAAACGGGACCAATAGTAATGCAGAATTATTGACTAGAAATAGGAAACTTGTCACATTCTCTATACTCTTTCGATATATATTCTCCATATTTAGATACTCTACATTCTTTTTTTATAAATATTTAGACATTTTTAAAGCAACAAAATTTTCAAATCTCAAGGTTGAGGTAGAAACTGGATTTTAAAACTTCTGAATAAAATTTTTACCAACGAGGCAAAAATAATATTGCGATAGGGTTCCAAAAGCTTGGCATAATGAGAACCGAAAGGTGAAATGAAGTTTCTGAAAATACCGAGTTATCGTAAATGGGATTAAAAAAGAATAAATACGAGTGGTTCTTCGGAAAATATTGTTCTACACTTGCATATACTGTTTGCTGGAGAATACAGCAGAAAATAAATTGCTCAAATACCCTTAAACAAAGGAAAGGAAGACATAAGGTATTTACTGTGTGAAAAAGAAAATCAATGAATACATATCTATACAAATAAATAAAATTGAAGTGTCTGTTTGTAATTTCAATTAGCAGCTTTTTACTTAATGCACTAAAAGTATATACGGTATCATAACAAAAAACCAATTTTTAAAATTTTTGTCTGTCTGTCAGAATATAAACAGATATATTTATAAAACATCATGAAATACCCAGCGAAGCGGGAGGGTAACGGCTAGTATACAATAATTTTCCTGATCAGATTCACCTCAGAAAAATACTTTATGAATATTAATAAAAATTAAGTCGACGACTTTGCAAAACATGGCTATTATATTTTCTTAATCCTTAATTCCATGGGTCAGATAGACGTTTATATCCAATATATTTTTATATCATTTCCAATGATTCAGTCTATTCTTTTAGGCATTTTGGTTTATTTCTTAGGCAACACAGAAGACACGCATACATGACACAAAGAACATTGCATACTCTGATTCTACAAGTTGAACAAAGTATATCTCTCAGATGACTTGCAGTGCCATCTATTCATCTAACATTTAATTTACAACAATGGCTACTTTTTTTTAAAGAAATGAGCAATGCCCTTTTGTCTTCGGTACTGCACTGATTTTTGCTGCTTCATCGCGAAGACGACGTATATAGGAACAGTAAATCCATTACTGACACACCTTGTTGTTTAAAATACAGCTTGTTATCCCTCTTCTTCTTCTTTAGCACGACAGCCCGGGGTGGGCCAAGGCTTTCCTCAGAACATCCCTCCATCTTGTCCTCCGGGAGGCGACAGTTCTCCAATTGGTCACTTTCAGCACCTTAAAATCCTCTTCCACACAATCAGTCCATCTCAGCTTGGGTCTCCCTCTGGGTCTGTTCGAGATGGGTTTATAATTAAAGATTCTTGATGTCATAGATGAGGGATCCATTCGACAGACATGTCCCGTGAATCTCAAGCGGCATATTTTGATGTAGTTGACGATGTCAGCTTCCCCTTAAAGATGTCAGCTTGACGATGTCAGCTTCCTTTGTTGTCCCTCACTATGTGATATTTTAGAAGTTCGTACGGTTTCTGCAACGTTCACGTCCTCTTCATTTCCCGGCATTTTTTTATGAACTGTGACAGTAGCAATCATTTCCGCATCGGACACATTGCCTTGCTCTGTATCATTTTGAAACGGGTGGAGTTTTTTGACCTGTTAGGGTGTGACCGAGCTATCCAAACAGACGCGTTTTCGGGACTGTACTATATTCATTGATGACAGAGAGACAGGCATATTGAGGGATCACATATTTTGACTCGTATATCTATCTCTGCATCATAGAAAAACAACCCACGCACTCATCACAAGATCTCCGTTTCTATTAGAGCTACAGACTTAGCATTAGGCAAGCATGCTTCTTTTGCCGAATAAGAACGGGTTTCGTACAAATGAACTCCCGGGATGGTTTAAGGGGACGTAAAAAGTAAATATACTTCTGTTTTAGAAATTAAAGCCTTTTCCTTTTTAATTCAAAAAGCAAGGGCTGTAAGAATATTTGTTAAAAGCAGTTGAAAGCTGAATACTAAGAATGGTTATTGTTGGTCAAAATAATTAAATGAACTGTAAATTTAACAAATTTTAATAAGCAAAACGGATTCTAACCCTATGGGATCGCTATACTTTTCGAACTGATTATAAAAAGGTTGAAACAGTTAGCTCGGAGCTAAATCTATACAAAGGAATTCTCGCCAACTGGCACCAACAGTTATCAATAACTTAAAAACAGTACATATTCGTACAGCATCATGAAATATTCAACGAAGTGAGTGGGCAATGGCTAATAGTAACATGTTTATGTTACTATAATGTATAGTTTTATTATGTTAATATTAGTATATACAGTTATGACGGATCTATACGGCGTTTCACTAACCTCTTCTTTTTATATTTAAATCAAATTATTTATTTCAACCAACCTTCATCGAGAACCAAGCGGGATTTATGTAAACAAGGAATATTATATAAATTCGGTTTTCGCGAGTTGAAAGGAGCTAAGTAAGAGGAAGTGAGAAGTCAAGTGAATTAAAGTAAAGTGAAGAGATCGAGTGGTCGACACGTAGTCGTTGACAAGTTAAGCGAGCTTGATACGTTTTGATGTACGCAAGGAGAAGCAGATTAAAAAAAAATATTCACTATTATGGAGCGGGAGTCTTCGTCAATTCATCCAGCTAATTTGAGTGCCTGAAGTTCGTCACGAAGGAACCGCAGCAGTAAAATATAAGGTATAGTGACTTTGATTAAGTAAATCTGATTAATAGTGTGAGGCGTAGTTGTAATTTTGAGCGTTTAAGCTGTCCTGGATTCAGTTGAAATTCAGTATTATTATCCCCGCTTGTATTTAAAACTCACCTCTGCACTCTATTCTCGTTTATTTATCTTAATTAGAATTGTGTTGTGTCTGTTCATAATATCTGATAAGAATCAATAAATCAGTTTGAATTGGAATAATGTCTTTAGATCATTTAAGTCCGCCTACACATCTATAAGGATTTTCAGATAGACAGGAAGGTATTAATGTAAGGGGTGGCTACAGGTCACCATACAGTTCCCGATTTTCCTGAGAAGTATTCGATTGGGGAACTTGTATTCTTCCAGTCTTTTTAATCCTGGAAAATCATTTCCGTACAACTCTACCTAAAAGGGCTGTTGATCAGCTACCACCGTATCAATGATACGGACTCCCAAGCTGCAGGGGTCCCAACATATATACACACACAAATCGTAATATGTTAAGGGACCTCCAAAAAAATCGTTCTTGAAAATTTAATACAAGGCCCACTTAAGACTAGCTACGCCAGTGCTGTAGATGTACCTTCAATATCACAAATCAAAACTGTGACGTTTGAGACAAATAAAGGAAGCGTGATATTGGTCAATTTAAATGTTAAGTTTAATTACGTCACAGCTATTGCTTACAGATTTACATTGTTATTAACTTAGTGCAGAGAACGTCGTTTATCCGAATCAATTGGTACCGGACTAGCGGTCAAGTTATCAGGCGTAATATCTGAAATCTGCAGTCTCAATTCTGGTTCCACGCTCTCCAGACGCTTTCTGCACATATTTTTACGATGAAATAGAGCTGAAAATGTTCTTTCGCATAAAACTTAGTTTGGAAAGGCATCAGAACCTTCAGAGTTTTCGTGGACAAATTGGAAAAAATTTTCTGTAAGTGACCCCAAAAGTTTGGAAAGGACTTATTCTTGTAAGCCAATTTACAAGCTTCATCTGCGGAAATTCCCATCAGTATTCTACTGATGTGAGACTATTTTTTTCGCACACATCAACTGCAAATGGATCTCTGATCTAATTATTTTCTTTTCGAAGTTAATTTTCTTTTTTTAATTCCTACAATTAGTTCACTCTCTCCCTATATATATATATATATCTTGTTCAAATTTTCAATCGTTAATAAAATACTTTCTATTCATCCATTCACAGTAGGAATTGACTTACAATTTTTTTATATTTTTCTTGTTAAATGAGGAATTTTCACGGACTTCCTAGAAAAACGATAGGGGAACCTGGGATCCGCGGACCTCAGTTTAGGAGCCGCTGATACACACAGCAGCAATATCCCAAATTCGATATGTTAAGATTTCTGTTGTGTGTTTGTTTACGCTACACCATATAGCAGCACGAAGGCAATCTGTGAAGGATCTCGCAATTTTGAGCCATTGCCAAATGACGAGGACGACACCTGAGCTAACATCTCCTCTCTAAACTACCACATCCTATAACAGGAGAACTTTGAACCACGACAGGTTTAACATGCATCCCTCCCTCTAAGCGGCGGTCTTGAATGGCACTAGGGCTCGAATTCATGATACGCCGGATAATACCTCGTAATCATGACCACTAGCCCATTGCCACCTCAAAGATTCCTATTAATAGTTGAGGACGAGAAATTGTTATTTCAGATGTAGATAATACGCAATTTAAAATATAATACTAAGTATACTGTATACATAATAAGCATATAATATATGTAGTAGCTTCGAGTGGTGGTTTATTTGTTTAATTACTGATGACTATGTCTGGGTTGTTGATGTAACTGTATTCAGAGTGATGAGGCATTATTTTTTAAAAGGGGATAATTCATTTTTATTACATTTAAACACTTAGTTAGACAACGAGACACACACACAATCTATACAATTGCAGCAACACGGCGAATATAAGCAGCGGCAAGCAAATTTTTGCCAAAAACTAACAAAATGCTTCTCTATACAGCCGTTATGCCTCCCATGATCGCTCATGCTTGTCCAGTCTGGAGCTATGCTTCTAAAACTAATATTAAAATTCTAGATACTGTACAAAATTCATACATACCAGATATATGCGCAATGACGACTTACGGAATGCCTTAAAAATCCGCAGCTTTAAATCGCATACTCAGAAAATCGCAATTAACTTCTTTAATGCTCTCCCAGATACAAATAACGATAATAAGCTAAACCTAATCCCATACTATCCCAAAATAAATACCAAAAGACCGAGAAGAATACTTCTCGATTCTTACAACCCTCCTTAATTGTTTTTATTCTCGCAATAATTTTTATTGTTGCATCTCAGTAAACTCAAAAACCAATATTCCTTTTTAATTTCCTCATACCTACCCCACTGGACAAGCTCCTCCCACTTTCTCTATCCCCAGCCCCCAGGGCAGCCAATAGAAGTCTGTGATCACGCTACCACCGACCAATCATAGAGCAATCTCTAAGCTCTCACTCATGCCAAAAATGCATCTCTACTGCATTCGAATGAAGCATCATAGCCACACCTCCCGGATGCCATCGTCTCAGCCAATAGCCATGATTCCTTTTAAGCAGAAAGAAAAACCCCACCATCGCCATGCCCAACATCAAAGTCAACCAGGATATGGGATTGAAGACTGTTTCACAGTCCGGATGCCCACATTACAACGCCCATTTTCGCCAAAAACCGATGTTTATAAGAAAACGCCAACCAGAAGTTCCCAAACTCACACTTCCGTGGACACCTATCGCACGATGTGGATTACATATCTACCAATCTAAATTCGATGACTACACAACCTTCAAGTGTTGAAAGTTACGGTTAACTACTTTTAGGCGAGTGACTAACAATTAATTATTTTAGCGCAGTCCTGGAGGTTCCAGGACCATCACAAATTTTAAAGCTTAACGAGCACGGTTTCTGAAATAAATGGTCGTCCTGAATTATCCGGCAAAGTTACAGTTATTTCTCAGATTGGATATCAGATTCGGATTTTCTATTTTAAAGTATGCCATGGTCCAAGTTTTCACGATTCAAGGCCTTTAATGTAAGCCCCTGTTATGGTGTGTCTAAAATACGGTCGGCCGGCTTTATCCGGCAAAGTTACGGTTATTTTTTGAAATTGACTCGAAAATCGGATTCCACACCCCGAAATACGGCAGGCACTTAACTTTCGTGCATTTTGGTTTGGAATATGTGCTTCCACAGACACATGAGCATTGCCACATTTTGCGATTATTTCCTTACGGGAATCTGGCAACGTTTTCCGGATTCTTCACATTTCCGGCAATAAAAAAATTATGGCGTTATTAATTGAAATAAAAGCTATCCTAAGCTTTAAGTTGGACGGAATGGCACACAGTATGCAAAATTATATTATGATCGGTTGAGTAGTTTTGGAGTCCATCGCGGACAAACACTGTGACACGTAATTTATATATTAATATATTATAAAAAAAAAAAAAAAAATAAAATATATATATATATATATTGTTAATATCGGTAAAAAATGTTCTTACGATCTTTATAATAGCTGAAATGTACTTAATACTTAATAATGCTATAATAATAGAAATAAGTGCACTTTAATGCGTTCGAATCATTCGGAAAAACCAACTCCGGAGTCGTGATAGATTTTTTTTTTTTTACCAGTCGTGATACCAACATCAATTACAAACTCTTGCCTCATGTTTCTCGAGACACAAAGAGCCTCATTTATATTCAAGAATAATCAATTCTCGGAATTTAATTTAAAATTGATAAATATACTTTACAAAGAATTGTCGAAGGACAGATATTTCTCGATAATGATTTATATAAGTTTATTTTTCCATCTTTCAAATCGTCGCGGGTGTGTTTCTAAAACAACAGACATCTTATCTAAACTTTAAATACGAACGCAAACAAATATTTACAGCGTATAACGTTTTTATAACTCCACTTAAAGGTTTTTATTATCGTGGTGGGTTTTCAGCATCTTTCACTTATATGTTATTCCTTGTCTTGTAATAACATCAAACTCCTTGCGCAATTGTTTTGGGATGGGATTTCAATCTATCAATTTGTCAAGAAGTGAATTTTGAAAATACCGAGAAGGGTATGAAAGAAACTTTTTGAAAGAGAAACTCGAAACGGAACTCATTTGAAAATCCCCGTTTCGCAACATTGTTAACATCGTCGCTCCGGGCTGCGACTTATGCCATTTATATGCTTGTGAAAATAGTATCAAGTGGCAACTTATGCAGAAGAGAACGGATTTATTTCTGTTTGCACAACTGAAGGAAAGCGAATTCCCGTTTATTTTATTGTTTGTTTTTCTGAATAAACTTATGAATTGCTTAAACTATTGTGGATAGTTCACAAATGTTTTCTCACATATAAGTAAATTTTTGTTCGATTTCTGATTACGTAGCATTTGATGGTTTCCACACAGAAATACCCAAACTATAAACAGTTAATTATTTCATTTGATTTTTAATTTGTGTCACATGCTGAAGAAACACGAGGGGTATTGGCGTCAAGTCCAAGGCAACCGAGCTCACCCGAAAGAGGTTTAGATCTACAAAATGATCCCCCGGGAAACAACCACCCCCTCGTTCAATCTTTACTAAACAAAATCATAGTTTACATTTTATACATAGAATAGCACACATTAAATTTACATACTACAAATTAAAGGTAAATAAAACGAAATAAATATGTTATTGCAAGGTATAAACATTTTAAGCTGAAAATAATAATACAGAACATAAAGGGTAAGAGAGGGAAAAAGAATATAAAATAGAACGTCGTTTATCCGAACGTTTATTATCCGGAGCGTCAAATATCCGAACCAAAGTCCGGATATGTTTTCAAACAGTGTAATGCTCAACAGTTGTTTCGTGTGAAGCCAAAAGTGACGGAAAACCCTAAGGTGAGGGATATTTGGGGAATTTCAGTTGCGTGATTTGGTAAACATCAGCGCGGAATGTTAGGTCAGTTTGTTTCCAAGTGAGGTGATGATACGTGCTTTTCTGTTGAGTTTTGTTGATGTAGAAACCTAGATGGCATGCGATGCAGAAGACTGGATTTCAAATACCAAATGCGGACGAGATTGTGACTTCCATGCAAGAAAAATCTGACCCTCGCGATGATGAAACGGATGAAGACGAGAACAACAACAACGGAATTAGCAAGAGTCCATCAAATTCCGACAATTTTTCTGCGTTAGAGACAGCTATGGAGTGGTACGAACAACAATCAGAGTGCTGTCCTACTCAATTACTGCTGCTGAAGATAATCAGAAACCTTGCAGTGAAAAAACGAAGATGTACAATGGTACAGCGAAAAATAAGTGATTATTTTCCACAATCAAGGTAAAATTGCGACATTTTGCTCCTATTTAGCTTTTTCTTTAAGCACGTTTCCCGCATGTGATGATTTTCAATATTTGTATAGTGTATAGTATCACATACTGCATGAATTGCATTCGGTTTTCGGTTATCCGAACAATCGCGTATCCCAACGGTGTCCGGTCCCAATTGATTCGGATAAACGACGTTCTACTGTGCATTATTCCAGCATTCTTGAAAATACTTCAAAAGTAACAAAAGGGGCTATTGGCTACGGACCTCCTAATTTTGAACAATGGTCAAGTGACAAGAAAGACTGATCTGTTAATCCACTCTCAAGCTTCCACACCTGTCCAACGGGAGGACTTTAAACCTCTACATTTAAACGAGTTTAAGAATGCAATAAAACACACTTTATAAATATTTGATTCTTTTTCTTTTCTAATGGGGCTACGGATTGGTAAATACCTTTGTACACCTAGTACATTCCCCAGGAGCTGGTATCACTTTTTAGTGTGGCACCCTATTGGCGGATTCCAATTGTCACTATGGAATTTTAACGCCCAGTTTCCTCTCCAGAGGCGGCACCTGAGCTCTGACGATGCGAAATTGTACAAGAAATTTAATTTAGCCGAGAGCACCCAAGCCAAACAGGCACTCTAGGGCTCTTTAACATGACGCATAATCATACGATATGGACGCTGTTGATATTTTGCGTCATGAAAATCCATCGACTGCGGCCGGGCTTGAACCCACAAATTGGGAGTACAAGGCCAGCACCTAACCAACTACGCCACCCAAACAGCTATTAAAATAGCTGGCTGGGTAGGATAGTTTGTTACGTAAGATTGGTAGTTGGTTATTAAAATTGTATTGCTCATAACAATGTATGAAAACAATTTTAAAATCAGTATCTTTCTCTATTGTACAGTTTTTGACAGTTGAACTATTTTCTGAGGGCAATTAAAAAAGTTTGATTTTGCTCATTTTAATTAACGTTGAACTAAAAATTACAGGCAAGACTTACGCCAACGTTATAATTCTCTTCATCTCTTTAATACTCAATGGCAAATCTTCCAGCAAAAAAAAAGAGAGCACTTAGATTAAAAATGTATCGTTTTAGGAACTAGGGTAGGGGCTAAATTAAAATCTTTTTCCTTTAATCCTAAGAATTATTTTTTTTAAAATTCCGCAGTTTCTTAAAAAAAGTTGAAAATATAAAAATTAAGTATATTATATATATAAGCAGAACGCCCATATTATTATTAAACATGCAAGATGAATCACTAAGTGCATTGAAAAGTGCATTTTGAGCTTTCATGCTCACAAGCTTAAAAATGGGAAACGTAATAAAGTATAACAAGATCATATATAACCATCCGACCGAATATAATAGAGTTGGTCAGTTTAAAGTATTTTTGACATTCAGTTTCTCTAGACATTTTCCCTAGATCCATTTACGAAAAATATATGCTCAGAAATGTAACTTTTTAAAAAGGATTCTTGCAAAAGCAAGCCTTTGTAGAAAAATCGTGACTAAGAAATGAATATAAAAAAAGCCCTTTTAATGGGACCCAAAAGGTTTGAGAAGACCAAAACGATCACGAATATGCAATTCACAAGATAAATCCTTTGAAATTGACCACTGAATTACGTTACAAAAAAGTCTACAAAATTACTTTTTCCTTTAGCAGAAACATTCGCATAAAATGATATATGAAATGGTACCTCTTTTGTGCTTTTTATAAAATACGATTTAAATATTTGAATGTGAATATTTTTTTTTGCAAATAAATTTTAAATGCATAACAATCTAAGCAATATCACAGAAATATAAGAGCAGGATTTACTTTGGCGATTCTTTTTTGTTTAAAATGAATCATCGCGTTTGTCCTATGAAGATCTCTGCTTTTTAAATGTCTTTGAGTATTAAAATTATTGTTATAAATACCAACAATAAAAAAAAAATATTGAAAGTGTAGTGTATAACACTTGATGTGTTAATAAAGTTTTTCAAATATTAATTAAATTTAATTAATTAGTTATAGTTTAAGAGAAAAATTTCAGTCGATATTATTCCTCTGAATGGCAACACCACTGGATAAAACAGCTTTTGTTAAATTTGTGATGAAGATTTAACTTAACCTCAATAATCATATGTTAGGTAGACGTCAGTATTCCTTTTACACCTGGTTTCAAGATAAATTCTTACCTATTATACTCAACTTTTATTGAAAAATGTAATTACAAACTTAATGTGGTTAAAAAAGTTTGCAATTAAAAACTTTTTAATGGTTAAAGTGTTTTGCCACTTAATATTGTGATTCTGTGTCATATGTATATACATATTTATCTTCATTGTAATTATTTAATAAAAAGTAACTAAAATAAAAATTTTCTTTGTTGATCTAACTAGGAACTGACTTTAAAAAACTTTTTTTTTACTTGTCTCGCATTAAAACGCAGGATGATATAAAAGTTGGAAAGCAACCATTAATTACAAAATGGTTTGGGATATCATTAAAGAAATTAAATTTTAATTTAAAAACAGAGACATACACAGCACAAATCACTGAATATTTTTTTTCTCATTGAGCTGTCGGCAAAAACCTCACAAAAACATTAATTGGTGCAATTACATCAATCAAATATTTGTAATTCTGATCCTTGATCGTTATTAAACATAATGCAAGCACAGATGAGCTTTTAATCATAGCCGCTGAAACCACACAGAAAAGAAAGTTAAATTTATGGAGAGATTTTTATGAATTATTTATACTCCGGAGATGACCTAACAGGGGATAGGTAATACTAGCACAAGTAGTTTATTCGATTGACTGAAACATCACCCAGGTACTTTTATTTTTCATTCACCAATGAAGCCTTAAATTTTGAGATCATTGTCTCCTCTTATCTCATTTTGTTGTTTTTAATTATTTCAATAAAAAAAATTAGGTTATAACTTTTATAGTGAAATGTGTTTTTGGTACTTTTCCGTTTCGCCGGCGCAAGCGATAAAGTCGCCAAAAATGATACAACCAACACCAAACGGAATATCCCCGCTGGTAATCTTATACCACCACATTTTCAAAACAAGTAGTGGTCTTTTCTTATCAGTAAAGTCTTTTTCATAATACATAAAAAATAGAGATGAAAAACCAATGAGATCAAAAGTTTATAACATTTTTTTTATGTGTATATTGTGTGTTGTCGCCAATAAAGCCTGCTTGGAAGAGATTTGCACCTTCGAAATGGAAAAGTACCGTGGTTATTAAACTAGCATTTCTATAAATCAGGGTGAGCAGACTTTTCCAGGGTACGGGCTACTTCTAATCTTTTCAAGGTGTTGCGGTCCACCCAGTGGCGTAGGTGTGGTGAGTACATAATATGTACGGTATAAATATGGTAATATACGGTAATAAATACGGAATATATACTTACACATAAGTAAAATATAAAAAAACCTAACTTTTAATACCGCGTTTAAAGCAAAACACAATAAGAATAGCCTCAAATGTAATAATATCAAATGATGCATTCAATATCAAACAATTCAAAAAACATTAAGAATTAAAACATTTTCATCTAAAGTTAGTGTCTTAGTCTGCGTACTGTCAGCCAATCTTGAATATTCGGTTCGGTTATTAATCTTCAAATGGTCACCCCAAAAGGTCTTGGTGGTCTACAGGTCGATCGCGATCGACTTAATGCCCACCTCTGCTATAAATGAATGAATGTGTTAAAACAAAATTAACTTTTTTTTTAATTTCACGCGTTAAAAGTAATATCTGTTTTTAGCAAAAGAATATTTCCAAAGAAAGAAAGAATCGTGAATAAATAGGAGTATTTACAGAGATTTTTATATAGTACCGTTCAATATGCATTTCTCGGTACTTACGTATAATCGCAACAATTGCCAACTCTATTAATAACTCGCCAAGTTGGCAACCCCTATTTCGTATGTGTCATACGCGCTGAATTGTCAACCAAGTGCTTAATTTCATAAAATGTCGCCAATACACATTGCTATAATACCTAACTCATATCTTAAGAAAGAACCCATTTGTCCAGTGACATATTAAAACTGGTTCAAGTGTAGTATAGGGAGGGGGGCTTTGGAATTGGCGATTTTTATATAGATATTATGGTGAGATAACGAATTCATTCTGATTTCCGGATACCTATCGCTAAGTGAAGTAGCTTGGCGATTGATTTTGGTCTCCAAAAGAAATTGACATCGCCAAGGGCCTCCCCTATACTACACTTTAACCATTAAAACTTCATGAGGCCCTGGGCCCCTAAGCAAAAGTAGGCCCTACTTGAAACTCTTTAAATAGGCAATATACAGCATACGTTGTGAAATACTCATACAAACGGTAACCCATAACAAATAAATGTGCGTTACTCTCAATCTCACAAACTTAAGCCCAAGCGGAATCGACCGACTGCGGATTTTTCGACTGAATGAGTAATGATGATAAACGGCGGTAAAACTAGGCTTAGATATGGACGACGGAGGTGACATAACATAGTAGTCTTGCTACGGTTGCCAGTTTGCGTATAGTTCGAAATTATTAGTTTTATTTCAAAAGAAACAAATTTTATGAAAGAATATTTTATTTATTTCATTTTATGTCGAAGTAAATAATACTTATTTTCTTCTTTGTCTGTATTTATTATATTCAATATTTGTTCTGTGTCTGCTTCCTTGTCGTTCTTTTTTAATGCTTTCCTTTTTTCCCTTCCGGCAGTAATGTAAATTAAATAAATATCATTAAATATATAACAAACAGTTTAATGGAGTTAATAATATTTTTATATGCTCGTAATAAGCTATTTTAATTATTGCAAGTATCCGTTTTCAAACTCATTTATATAATATTAAATAACAAGTCATTTGAAGAAAAATTGAACAGATTCCTAAATTATTGATATGTTAACCGGTAATAAAAAAGACTGCTAAAAAAATTACTGCACACACAGACTTTACTTCGTATTTGAGCCTTTTAGCTACAGACGGGTTCATCCACCCCATCCGCAGAGCATAAATACTAAATTCCCAAAGAAGATAATAACTAAATTCCGAACTAAAAACTAGAAAGAAAAGCGAAATACAACTTTAATACATAAGAAGAAAAGCTGGAGCAAAACGTCGCGTGTATATTTCTCTTTTTACGAAAACTAAAATAATAATAACAAGAGAGACGTTGGACAAGATTAAAATATACCTAATTTTCAACATTGTAGCAGAACCAGTAATACTCCGCCTGACTATCTGTAAATCATGCACCGTAAATCAGGTGAAAATCCTCAGGTAAAAGGCCTTTGGATAATACTGGAAGTGGTAATGGTGAAATATGCAGTCTGAATAATAGTACAGGTTCGAAGACCTTCGGCCGAAACACGATCTTAATATTAAACTTTTCTTTTTTTAAAACAAAGAAAAAAATGAAGCTTGTAGATAAATCTTGGGCAGCTTAATCTAGAAATGTGACGAATGCTATGTGAAACATGTTACTGAAACTCCATTGATAGTCTAGTGATAATTTAAGAATTTTTAACAAATGTTTGAGAATAGAGAAGGTCTATTTTGAACGATGAAATTATTCTTTTCGTGAGACAAAATTTTCTTTCACGTTTAGGTTACCTTGAGTTTTCATAAGTCCTTCCAGAATTTGTCTTAGATAAGAAATTACTTCAAATATCTTTTTATATAAAGCCAAGTGTTTTAATATTTTTAACAATGTATACTTAATTATAGTTTTAGCTCTTTTGCATTCTTTATACCTGCAATGGATCTATCCGCGAGCCTTCAGCTAATACTCTTGGGTTAAATTTATTTCTTTTTAACTGTTAGTTCTATTGAAAACTTTCTCCTGAAGAAGAAGACTTGAATTATTCAAATGAGTTGTTATATTTAAGAGTGGACATTGAGATAAGCAAAGTTAGTCGACGAATAGTCTCTGGATGATCAATTATTGCTAATTGCAAATAAGTTATAAGATTAAGTTTAATGATTACTACCGGAGGTCATACAACAAATAAGAGATTTACGGAGAATTATACGACGAAGTACAAAGTGCTCCAAGAGTAAGTGAAGTAGTCATGTTAAGTTAAGTATCCTTTAGCCGTGTGATTAAGTGGATACTCATGTATTAAGTATCCTTTAGCCGTGTGATGGCTCTTCTAATTAGTGGCGTTACGCATTTTCTACCTTAAGTTATTTGATTTCAGTTAGTGGAATAATAAATCTGAAATTGAAGCTGGTTATTGCTGATCTTTACTCGAACCCCCAAACACCAAAAACTTCAAGTAGGTTGTTACAAACCCACGTTGAAAAGGCTATTGTGGCATCAAACTACATCATCCCTTTCGGAAATTGGGTTCATGACCTGATTCTATGAAGTTATAATCACTAAATTTCTCGTAGAAATTTGAATGAATCTCTATGCTCTGTTGATATCACCACTAACATTAAATTCACTTAAGCGCTTTCTCAGAAAAATACTTATTACTGCTAGAACTAAACTATCTTACATCTTATACAACCTGACAAATTCTACCCTCAGATTCGCTCACCAGCAATATTCAGTCGATGGCGTAACGTAGAATATTAGGGTCTCCCTGCAAAATCAGGTTTTGGGCCGAAAGCCGTACTTGGCGTCAGTCAGGCTTTATTGCCCCTAGAATCTGCCCCCCTCCTACGATGGGGGGTGTATATAACGCCACTGTATGCACGAGTCTGTTATGGAAGAGGGTACATTCTAAAACAAACAAAAAGGAAAGTACCAAAGGTGTAATCTGTATGTGGTAAAAACAATATCTGTTGCTTTATGGGGGGTGAACCCCCAACCCCGACCTTTTTTTGAGCGCCACTGTCTCTTTCTTTCCTCCCTTACTCATAACTCACACTCTTTGTTGAGGAGACTATTGTACAACGGACAAAAACGTTGTTGAAATAGCGCTATTTACTTCCCAGACACCCTAAAAACTTCTACGTATTTCAAAGAATATGCGTTCCAGAGTATGCGATAACATGACCTCTTCAAACTTACGTAACTTGTGGTCCCTTTTAATCGAACAATATGCGGTATGTTAAAATAATATTCCATCATAAATATTGTAAAGGGCCAATCCGCGTTTTTCTTAACAATCCTCTTGGGGAATAGCTTTTGTAATTGAAAACTTCCTCCCGAAGAAAAAGAAGCGGTTTATGTAAATTATGTCATGTATTTAAGTATTAGCCTTCGGTTCGAGTAGGAAAGAGGTTAGAAGCTAAGGATAGCATGAAGTTTAACGTAAGATAAAGTAAAGCTAGACGAGAGCACTTCGTAGATTATTTGATTAATATTAAGATTGACTATTTGGTCAATTAGTTGCTAAATTGGATTTGGTCGGTTTAGATTGGATTACTTTAGAAATTACCTTCAAATATAAGAAGGAGTATTGCTTGGACGTGCTAAGTGTAAGTGATACGATTTATTATTAAACCTCCGTTACCTCGATTTCTCCCATATTTATCAATTGGTGCATTTCTTAACTTAGACTGCTGTGAATTTGTGTTGTTGTTGAGAATAGTAAATAAACTGTGTTGTTTTGACTCTATGGCTAGTTTTCCTTCCAACTCTCGCACGCTAATAGCTGGGATAACCCATCCATTACAACATATCTGTTTTAAGCAGTGGTGTAACGGATAATAGTAGGGCCCTCTGCAAAATCAGGTTTGGGGGCTCAAGTCGGATCTTACAGAGGAATCGTAAAACTATAATATCAGGCTTTGGGATCCTTATAATCCAGGGGCTCTCTGCGATGTACGTTACGCCACTGGTATTAAGAAACACAATAATCTTATACTGATCTCTATAAATGTCTACCTTAGCCCCTTGAGCAATTACAGAACTCTCCAATCGGTCAACAATTTGGCCACTATCGGAAACAGTGCTGGAACGCTTTTTTGGAACGGATTTCAGCCGCATGATGTCTTCTCTGGCTTGAAACATGTTCCTTTTACTGACTAGAAATTCACTATTTCTTATTGTATCCTGGATTTCTTCATTTCCATTTGGGAATCACCTAATTTAACACAAAACTAAATGCAGTAGTGTTGCTCAGGTTTTTTTTTGTCATTCTATCAAAAATGAAAATCTGGTGCCTCTTATTTATACTCCCACACTCATCGACGGTCTATAAGTGACTGACAGCTACTTCAGGTGAGAAAAAAATCTCATACTTTATATAGAAGCTCTTTAATACGAAAACAAACTACTTTTTCTTACTTCATTTGCTTACGTAAGGAAAATTATGATCGGATATTTTTAGCACAAATTCTGTATTTGAGAACTGGGAAACAATAGCATATCAACATGATTGTTTGTTTCAATTGGCTGCATTTTAGCATCTAAGCCATTTGCAGAGAGGGCAAGTCCCCCAAGAGTGTGAGCAATTTCACTGGTGCCACCATCTAGTGGTCTTGGACATCGCCCCGGCAACCTTTGATACCACGAGGAACCCCCTACTCTTCCCACGAACCGGATGTAACTCGAGGATAAAGATGCCAACTGCTACCATTGAAAAAGACCCTAGAGAGGGCAGAGAGAAGAGACGGTTTGAAAACTTCGCTGAGAACGGACGCAACCTCCTCCCTCACAAACAACAGAAATGAAACACAAATGATCTCCACAACACTTTTAATAACTTCAATGTGTATGCTATAATTAATAGCTGTGGCGTAAATAAACTAAATATTTAAATTAATAAATATCACGCTACCTTTATTTATCTCAAACGTCACACTGGTATTTATAATTTAAACTCTATGTTCTAAGAAAATTGCTAAATCTCAATCTACCTAAGGAAATATGTAGGTCAGAAATATAAAGATTTCGGTACTTTTCGGTTTCACCAGCATAGGCGATAAAATCACCAAAAATGACACAACCGACACCAAATGAAATATTCCTACTGGTAACCTTTTACCACCACATTTTTAAAACATGTCGAGGTCTTTTCCTATCAGAAATGTCTTTTCATGAGACAAAAATGGATGAAAAACTAATGAGAACTAATATTTACAAAAACTTTTTATGTGTTTATTGTGTGTTGTCGCCAATAACGCCAACTAGGCGAGATTTGTGCCGGCGAAACGGAAAGAGTACCAAGATTTCTTTAAGGAACCATTTGTTTAAATTTGGTTGTACAAAGAAAAAACAGCTTTCATCGTTGAATTCTTTGTAACGGTAGCAGAGAAAATTTAGCCCCTGTTTTTTTTTTTTTTCTATTTGTAAGCACTGGCATAGCTAGCGCTGAGGGGGCCCTGCATCAAAATTCTTTCGGGGCCCTTCTTTAGATACGGGAGCCTTGTTAGTGGGACTGTAGTTACACATGTTGGGGCCCCTGTAGCTCGGGGACCCCGTATCGTTGATACGGCTAATATGGCGTATGGCGGTAGCTACGCCCCTGTTTGTAAGAAACACTATTTTCAGGAATGAAAAAGAATACCGATTTTATTTTACGTGCGCGTACGAGGTATTTTCATAAAACATCAATTATTTATTACGACGGGGAAAACTGCATTAGTTATACTACAAATAACACAAATTAAGTTTTAAAAAAAAGAAATTTGTATGAAATGGCGATACTAAAATACAATACTGAAAAAAACAAAATAAAATAGCTACAGGAGCAGCTTTTAGGAAAAAACAATTAAATTCATAATTTTTTCCTAGGAATATCATTATAATTTTTAAGCATTACAAATTCCATAGAATTCAAAATCAAATTTTATTTAATTTCTAGACTAAGGTAATTTAAATAATGCAAATTTGATATTGACCAATAAAATGTTGAGTTCTTACAAAATACGATTTTATTTCAATTTAATTTACATAAATAAAAATAATTTTAATAATTTAGCACGTTTTATTCCTATGAATCATAAAAACTATGAAGCAAACACAAAAAAATGCACAACTATTTTAAAATCGTATGCTGATTTATTTTGTTAAGAGAGTAAAATATTTATCACACACAAAATGAATATTTTACCCTTCTTATCTTTTTACTCAAATTCCAGTAACTTTTTAAAAATAATTAAAATTCTGTAATAAATTTTGTTGTATTTATAAAATTATTTCAAGTTCTACAGAGGCAAGTTGTCATACAAAATTCATATATTAAACATATTTTTCTTAATATCGAACTTTGCGTTGGATACTTTGAAAATAGCTATATGGTAGAGGTGAATCATTGAATAAAATAAACAAAAAGAGGGGAAAAAAATATAAGGTTTTTCAACTCAACGTGTATATTTTTGCAAGCTGTGCAACACGTGCTGGAATCATTGCGTGACCTGAAAGAAAAACATTAACAACTTTTTCGAACTGCTTCTCATTTGACTATTAATGAGATAAACTAAAAATTAAAGTCGACGCACATTTAATTTTTTTTTTGTTTCCTAGTGTTGAACAAGAGAGCAGTTACAGAGTTGCAATTCAAGATAAATTTCAAGAGTAACGCAAAAATAAATTTTTGAAAACTGAGTAAAAAATATAATTATTATGGGATGATTACACATTTGTACTTGAATATTGATTTCTCCGATTGGGTATAATCTATAACACAGATTTCCAAAGTTATTGTGCCCATGGGCATCTTTTTATACCATAAACTTGACCATTAACTCCCCCCATCTACGGCAGAAAAATTATAAATTCAAAACTTAATTAATTTTTCTCCCCTTCAACTTCGATTTTTACATAACGTGTTTTTTCGAATCTAAGACGCACTATTTTTTTAACACGCTTTTATAAGTTTCACTTGCATGTAACGGAATCTTAGAACTCGATTTTTACCCACTTAAAAAGATCGGATTCATTCGAAATTTCGCACACTTATCAAGGACCGATGACAATACAATAATTTCATAATTTTGTTCCATTGTCCTTTTTAGGATCGTCAGGAATAAGGATAATCAGATTTGGCGACAATTCCAGATACCACGTCCAGATTTGGCGACTTATTGCATATATCATTTTTAAATTTGGCGACTTGTTCCATGTACCATTTCCAGATATGGCGACTAATTTCATACATCATTTCTAGATTTGGTGACTTATTTCAGATCTAGCGACTAAAAGAATAAGGTGTAACCTAAAGCGAGTGTTTTGAATTTAAAGCTAATTTTATGCAAGTATAAAATACACTTGCAGTTAATAGAAATAAACAAAAAAAAGTGTTATGTATCTGAGAAATTGGAGGGTGGGTATGTGTTAGCAATTTCTAAACATAATATAAACATTTTTCTGAAAATGAAAAAAAAAAGCCTCGTGCATGTGAAAAAAAAATAATTTGCGTTCTAACTGCTAAATATTTTTTTTATTTTTATAAAGCAATACGTTTAGAAGTGATGATACGAATTAACATGAAAGGAACACGTTTAAAAGGTGAAGAAATGATTTGCACTTCATATTACCATATGCTTTTATAAACTCGCTTTCTTCAATGTCTGTCCGGGTGGAATTTTGTTATTGATTTTAAACTGTGTGACTTTCCGAGGAGCTAGAGACTTGAAATTTGGACCATAGATGAGAAGTGGATAACAATGCATGAAAATGTTAAAAAAGAAAACAAAAACGAAAAGGAGGAATTTTATAATTTTTAGTCCGTTATAAAAACATGGTACATTAAAAAATTTTTTAATTCGAACTTTTTCTTCTTTACACACTTTTATTTGTTTGACCTGTTCAAAAGAGACGGAATCTAATATAACGATACGGGACTCATCCGAGGCCTCGTAAACAGAGAGAATAAATACACTTCAGACCCGTTAATTAATATCCATTGAAGAGCAAGACTAATTCTACAGCCACGTAATTCCAGCTTCAAATATCAAACTCAAGGAAAAAATTTAACAATAAAGAAATGATAAATTAAAAAACTAAAAAACTAAATAGTTTTAAAAACTAATACGCTTTTATTGTAGTTCGAACTAAAAAAATTAAAAATAAATTATAGTTTGAAAAAAAACTAAAAAACACGCTTTATACTGAATCGAACTAAAAAGTAAAAAATAATTCTTAATAAAGAATAAAATGATTAACGAGAAAATGAATGTCATTGGGGTAAAAGCGTGGGATGTTCTATAAATGTATCAATTGTTATAATTTTTAACTTCTATTCCGAAAAGCTGAATTAGTGTAAAAATGTAGTACAAAGCACCCCACGCTTTTACCCCAATGACATTCATTTTCTCGTTAATCATTTTATTCTTTATTAAGAATTATTTTTTTACTTTTTAGTTCGATTCAGTATAAAAGCGTGTTTTTTTAGTTTTTTTCAAACTATAATTTTTTCCCCTGAAAATCGGTGCCTAACGATCAAAGATATCGGAAATACAGTCGACTCTCGATAATTCGAAGTTGGAGGGGCCAATGAAAAACTTCGAATTATCAAGAGGGTAGAAAAAACTTCCAAACTACTCGTTGATAATTTTTTTCTAACAGATTTAAATTTGAAACTATGTTATAAAACAACAATTGTACATATGTATAAAAATATTTTAAAGTAATTTTAAGAAAATACATATTATACAATATAAATATTATACAGAAGTTAAAAGTCCTATATTAAAAGAATACATTCATCATACACAATCCTACTCATCTGTTCACAATAGTAGACCATTCTTTCTGAACACATGTGTAGCAAGGCCACGTGTTAAACGAAAGTTGTGGACGGTTGACAACAAGTGCGGCTGGTCTCTTTTACACTTGAAGAAGAAAAGCAATGAAAGTGTGTTTTTGCTCGAGGAACCAGGAAACTCAAAGAAGGGATGGCAGACAGATGGTCATCAAAGGGGCTACGTAACAGGGAAGACATGCAAAGGCAATACAACGCAAAACATGTAAGCTTCAACCTGATCGCTACAGGACTGTACATGATAGTGAGTGTTTGAATTGTCGAGATTTTCTTAGGATAACTTCGAATAATTGCGTATTGTAATCTGGCCAACCACAGATTTTACTTCGAATTGTTGAGTGTACCCATACGTATCGTTCTAGTTCGAAATATCAAGAATTTTTCTAGAGACTGAGCATATACTTCGAATTATCGAGAGGTTCGTATTATCGAAGGTTTGAACTATCGAGAGTCGACTGTAGTATCGAGAAGAGTTCGCAATGACGCTAGTGTGAAAAGGGAAGCAATTTTATCAGCAGAAAAAAACGAAAGACACTGAAAATTTGACACGGATGAAACAAACATACGTCGATGGCGTAAACAAAATCATATATAATTTTTGCTTGAAAGTGTTCAACAGTCTTTAAAAATTCTTACATTCTATTAAAACAAACATTCTTTTTTAAAAATGTTTCATAACAAATGTATTGATGGCACGGAAGACGATACTGTGTGTGTGGGGGGGGGGGGATGGCGATGCTGGCACCAATTCCGAAGTCTGCTGTGACAATGGGAGTGAAGAATCATTTTCAAAGCATGATACTGACGTTTAAAGTAATTGTAGGTTCGTGTATGTATTTGAAAGTTTTTAATACTGGTAAAATAAATTAATTATTAACTTCTAATTATTTATCATGAGAAAAATTAGTTTTTTTAATTTCTGAAGTGTCGGATACTGATGAATCTTGAACACAATTTTTATTTTTTCTCAAAAACGTGTAGAGTATTGGGGGGGGGGGGGTACGGCTTAGAATCGATGGTGGCTTAGATTCGAGTAAATACGGTTATTGTATAGTTTTCTACTCTACAGAATTCCCTAAAAGGAATTTACAGTAGAACGTCGTTTATCCGAACTTTTATTATCCGGAGCGTCAAATATCCGAACCATAGTCCGGATACGTTTTCGAACAGTGTAATGCTCAACATTTGTTTTTTTTTAGGCCAAAAGTGACGGGAAAACCAAAGGGGAGGGATATTTGGGGAATTTCAGTTGTGTGATTTAGATTGTTTCCAAGTGATGGGGTGTATACGTGCTCTTTTGTTGAGTTTTGTTGATGTAGAAACCTGAATGGCATGCGATGTAGAAGACTGTGGATTTCAAATGCTAAATGGTGACGAGATTGTGACTTCCGTGCAAGAAAAATCTGGCCCTGTCGACGATGAAACGGATGAAGACGAGGACAACAACAACGAAAGTAGCAAAGGTCTATCAAATGCTGACGCGTTTCTGCGTTAGAGACAGCTATGGAGTGAGTGGTACGAACAACAATCAGAGTGCTGTCCTCCTCAATTACTGCTGCTCAAGAGAATAATAGACCTTGTAGTAAAAAAACAAAGATGTACAATGGTACAGCGAAAAATAAGTGATTATTTTCCATAACCAAGGTAAAATTGCAACGTTTTGCACTTATTTGGCTTTTTCTTCAAGCACGTTTCCGGCATGTGATGATTTTCAATATTTGTATAGTGTCCAGTATCATATACTGCATGGATCGCATTCGGATTTCGGTTATCCGAACAATCGCGTATCCGAACGGTGTCCGGTCCCAATTGATTCGAATAAACGACGTTCTACTGCACCTTTATCATTAATTTTCCTTACTTTATTATTCATGATTATCAAAACTAATAATCTAGTATGTCATGTGATACCAATAATATTAACGGGACAAAATTACCCTTTGAAATTCACTACAAATTCTCAAAGAACGAAATATTTGACCTCGTAAAATTATATATAAAAACATCTGAACAAATTCATCGTTTTCACTTTGTGTACACACTTTATTTTTTCTTTTCAAATACACACAGATTTAAGAAAAGAAAAAAGGAGTGCAAAAATTTCTTAGCTTCTTTTGATATTTTTGTAATTATTTTTTATTTCTAATTTAAGAATCACAAGCTCTTTTAGAAATTTCTTTTGTAAATTATTAGCGTTGAAAAGGCTTAAGTGTAATAACAAGGTTCAATAGAAACTGTTTATTTTTATACAAATTAATAGCATCCGAACTTAATCAAATTAAATAATTAGTAACCGTTGCCACTAATTTTATTAAAACAAATTTCTTTCAGAGAATGCTATTATCTTAAAAATGGCAATTTTTTTTTCTAAAAAATAATGAAGCTACTGTTCAGATTTTTCCTCCTTTTGGATTTAAACTGGAAAAATATAAAGTAATGTAAATTAAAACGGTATTTTTAATTTGGAATCTTTTTTTCTCAGAACTAATTAGTTTTCAAAGCAGCTTAAATGCTTCAAAAGATTTATCATTTGATCACTAAACAAGATCATAAAAAAACCTTTTCACTAATTATGAAAAGATTATCTCAAAATTAAATTAAAAAGAACACAAATTGGCTTTATTTCTGAATCAAATTTTCGCTTACAGCAACTTTATCTGATAATTATGAAACATGTTATGTATAATGTAAAGAAACGTGATTTAATAAAATTAATTAATGAGGTTTTCTGCAGAAGTTTGCTTTTGAATAAGCTTAGAATTAAATAAATTCGTAAAATACTACAGTCTAAGATGAAAAGGTGGAAAAAAAACCCAATGAATATTTTTTCGAATGAGTCTTCAGCCATTATTCTAATTTTATTAACACTGATTATAGTTAGATAACTATATTATAACTATAGTAAATTATTATCTCTAACTAACTTATAGAACAAAAAAATAATGATAAAAAAGTTCGCCCAACTGATTGGTTGTTAATTAACATCACACTAAGACAGTGGCGAAACGGAGAATATAGGCCCCCCCCCCGAAATGTCAGGTTTTGGTCCCCTAGAATGCTGGGACCATCCGCGATGCTCGGGTTGTGGGGGTGTACGTTACGCCACTGCACTACGACAGGGACGTCTTAAGACTTCTTGAGGCCCAGGGCTCCTACGCATTGAGTAGGCCCTGGGCCCATACACAAACGAAGGCCCCATCTATGATCCTTGTTGTTGTTGTTGTTTCTTATGCCACCTGACCTTGACTGCGTCAGATCCAGGCCCACGAAATTCATCATGGCAAGGGGCTAGATGTACACCTGTCGATGGCCGTAGCCTTGAGCACCGTACAGGCGACAGTAAGATTTAGCTTGGTTCCACAGCAGTTTTGAGGGAAAACACCCTGGGGGAGGGTCAGTCTATTTAGAATACCCCCCTGCCGCACAGGCACTATACATTTACAAACATCTATGTTTTCTCCGGGATGTGAACCTAGGCTCTAAGGCGCAGCAATCAGCGTTGCTAACCACTATACCGGTTTGACGACTCTATGATCCTTAAAAGTAGGCAGTACATAGCATACGCTGTTAAATACTTGTACAAACAATAGCTCGAAACAAATTAATGTGCATGACTTACAATCGCACAAACCAGCTCAACCGACTGTCGCCTTTTGATTGAATGAGTAGTGATGGTAGGCCTATACATGGACGAGGGTCATCAGTTGATTTATCGTCCGAAATTCCCAGTTTTCTTAAAATAAACCCGAAAATAACATTTGACCGTTGCAATTATTCGAATTATCATCTTGTTAAGACTGAGTCGAGAACGAGACGAGGCTCCCATTGTGGCCCGGGCCTAGTTGGTCTATGCTTTAAGACGTCTCTGCACTACGATGCTACACAAGAGCTATTGCCAATTGTCTTCTTAATTCTGAGTGAGTGAGAGTTAAGTAAAACGTTGCACTGTGAAGCAACATAAAAGCTGTTGTTGGAAACGAACCTCGTAATTTTTAATCACGTTCAAGAGACGAGAACGACCCTTTAACTGGCACTTTTCACTCTAAACTTAGTAGTATACCACACCAATGGAAGGACATTGAGACACAATAGATTTAAAGTACATCAAATCTCTAAGTATAGGGTCTTCAATGGCTCTGGGGCTCAAACTCATGACACGCCAGCCACGAGCTCCTGACACTAACTACCAGGCTACCGTGGCCACAGTAAAGAGATGAGGACGAATCCTCAACTGACATCTCAATCTCCAAACTTCCACACCACGTTATCGTGAGAATTTTAAGTTCTGACAGATTTAACACGAATCGGTTAATCAACCTCTCTACACGGTGGGTCTTCACTGACACAAGGACACAAGCTCTCGACGAGAAAAAAACAATCCTGACCACGAGCTTGTGACCATGACCATTCGATCACTTTGCTTAAAAATACGCTCACTACCAAAAGTTAAGCACGGGGCGGTAAAATACAAAAAAATGGACAAGTTCTGCTTTGATTGACACGAAATGTTGCAAGTAATTAGCTATATGTTTGTTCATGCAACGAAACAAAAAAAAATTACAAAGATAAAAAAATACTGAATTTTCATAAATTATAGGATGACGTTATATTTGCGTCATTAACAAAAAATGACCGGGTGCAGGGGGCTGGAGAATATTTCCCTCCCTCCAGTTTCATGCCTAAATTGTGGAGGTGGAGACAGGTGGTGTCTTCATCTATCGTGTGGAAGTCCGACCTGTCTCAGGCTCTGGCTACTTTCATTCCCCTTCCCTTCGGGAAGGACACGACAACAACAACAACAAAAGACGTCTAAATGCAAAACAAATAACAAAAACATACATTAATAGGGTAGATGAGCACTTCCCTCACTTTCATACAAAGTGTACAGCGTGTTATCACGCCATTACTCCTGTAAGGTAGTTTCTAAATCTCTGGGAGTAGCTGGAGATGGAAAACGTGTACATATAGGGATAACATTATCCAAATCCCGGGATCCGGATTGGACTATTTATTAAAAATACTTACATATTAGCATAGTTGAAATTGCATAATAAAACTAAAAATATAATTAAAAATTTATTTAATATTATTTTAATGAAACAAATAAAAATATTAATTCATCATAAAGAGCACATAAAAATAGTACATAATGAAATTTAAAAAAAAAAACATTTCTTCGTTTTTTGTGTTTCTGTAAATAAGTTTATAGAAATACAGCTCGACCAGCGTTTCGTCATTGAAACGGCTTCTTATTTTTGTTACAAATCGTCCTGCCGAAGAAAATGCTCATTCGGATTCTTTACAAGTAGGTATTATCGTCATTAAATAGGAGTATGTTCTTTTCAGGTAGTCACCCCGTCTCCCTTCCTTTTAAAAAAAGAGACATTTTTTAAAACATTTTTGATTTTGTCTCAAATCTAGTAGACTGCATTGGTGGATATACCTCTTTGATTACTTTATTTGGTTCTTCTGCTACACTTAATAGTTTTTATGAAAAAATTGATCCACTTATTGAATCAGAATGTGAATAAATTCCAAGAGTTACCTCATTTGAAATTGAAGATCCAGGTGCACGAGGTTATTAATGCAATGGGATTTGAAGTGTCTCAAGTCTTCCAAGCAGGTCCGCTATTAATTAACGGCATTTAATTGGAGAAGGAACTGTGACAAAATCCATTATTGACATGTTGCCTATATTATTGTGCAAACATTGCAGTGAGCCACTTAGATTTGTGCAACATTCTCCCATACGAGAAATAAGAGCTGTGCATATACACTAAGGAACCAAAACATTATGACCACCCCTACATTTTGCAATGAACTCGCCGGGATGACGTGGAGTACACGTGATCAGGTGGAAGTGGTATTTAACTGTTGCTGGAGAGTCTGAAGAATCATTCTTTCTCTTACTTCTGTGTGTGATGGGAAATACTGTGACTTTGATGGAGGGCAGATTGTAATGGCTCGGAGCAAGTATTTCCGTAACTGAGCAACTCGTGGGTTGTTCGCGATCAACAGTTGTTAGTACTTAAGCAAAGTGGATGAATGATGGTGAAACCAGCAGTAGACGACATGCACTTGGACGTCCACACGCTATCAAAGAAAAAGGTCGTCGGAGACTCTTTGGCATGGTGAAGCAAAACCGGAGCCAGACAGTGGCTCAGCTGACAGCCCAATACAATGCAAGGCCAAGTAGAATAGTATCGAAGCACACTGTTCAGTGGACACTGTTGTATATGGGGGTAAGCAGCAAACGTCCCACTCGTGTGCCTTTGCTGACCAAGCGTCATCGCCAACTGCACCTGCGCTGGGGCCGGGAACATCGCGACTGTCCATGGATCAGTGGGACAGAGTTGCCTGGTCAGATGAATCACGGTTTGTCATTCATCACGCCGATGGCCGTGTCAGGATACGCCGTCTTCCAGGCGAACAGTTGCTCCCTCAATGTACAGTAGGTCATACACAGGCCGGTGGTGGCGGTATTATGCTTTGGGGGACGTTCTCTTGAGCGTCTCTGGGACCCGTGGTGGTGGTAGAGTAGACCATGAATGCTACAAGGTATCTGAACATCATTGTGGACCAGTTGCACCCTTACATGGCCTCTGTTTTTTCCAGCTGGAAATGGAATGTTCCAACAGGACAACGCCCCGTGTCACAAGGCTAAAATTGTGTTTGAGGTGTTCCAGGAACATGATGCTGAATTCCAGTTAATGTCCTGGCCGCCAAACTCACCGGATCTCAATCCGATAGAACACATTTGGGATGTCCTAGGACGGCAGCTCAGAGTTCAAAGGCCTCCAATTCGCAATGTCTCGGATTTGCGTGACCGTTGTTTAAACATCTAGTACAATCTGGCTCCGACCAACTACCAAGGACTTGTGGCATCCATGCCAAGGCGGGTTGAAGCTGTGCTGTGCGCCAAAGGTGGGCCAACTCGTTATTGACAGGTAGTCATAATGTTTTGGCTCTTGGGTGTGTGTTTTTTTACCTATAGAACACTTACAATTGCACACAAAAAATTTTACGTACATATTTCACAAAAAAAATATAATTTTTTGAAGAATTAAATTTTTAGAAAATTTTTATGAGAAACATTTTTTTATATAATTCAGACAAAAATTAAATCCTGGGATTGGAAAAAAACCGTGATCCTGGGGTTTCGGAATTCCGGGGGCTGAAAACCTTACTAGATACCTCCCAAAAATTCTAATTGCCTCTGTCCAAGTTAGCTGACACCGGACATCCTGACAGCTCTAGCAATGTCCGTTTTCTGACCCTACTCGTAATGGGGAGAAAATTACAGAAGAAAATAAGATAAAACATATCAAATTCCACGGTTTAACGTACACACCCGCCTCGAACCCTTCAAAGTTCAACACGTAAGAAAACTGATATTAAACGTATACAGTACAAAAAGGTAAATAAGAAACATTAAATGTAATACCAGATTCATAATACTTAGAAAAAAATTTCATAATATAATTCAGACAAATTTAAATCCCGGGATTAGTTATTTTCATCCTGGGATTTGAAAAAAAACCACCGGGATCCCGAGGCTGCAAACCCTACGTGGAACCATGATTGGATGTTACCCAACATATATGCGTACTTCCTTCTACCTTTCCAGTACACAAATTTCAGCTTCTTTAAAAAATTCTTTAAAAAAATCTTCCTTAAAATTCTTGAGCTTGCGGAAATTAACATTTTCCTTTCCTTCCTTATTTTTTGGAAATGAGTGTAATTACATGCGATTTATGGACATAAAGGAAAAAACTATAATAAAAGAATCCTATGTGGAGCAAGTATAAGTTATTTAAATGTTCTGTACAAATTTCTCATACTTATTTTGTAATTTTTTTTTTATATATTCTACAGATTATTTAATTAGTAAATGCCTAATAATAAATTTCAAATACATTTTATACATTTTTCTGTTCGCATATGAATATATATATATTTAAATTTCAGAATAATAAAATTTTAATTTAATATTTTCTTTCCATGTTTTTTTGGTTTTTTTTCCCTTTACTATCAAATACAAAGATGCTTTTCCGAGAATTAAAACTAGAGGTATTAGAAATTCTTAAGAAAATAAGATATTTTATTTAAAAATCTAAGAATTAAATGACAAGATAGGAAAATCAATGAAATAATTGGTTTAAGTCTGTCGAAAGAAAGCTTTTAAAAACTTTAAAAAAACGGATCATTAAAAAATTCATTATTACTTAGTAGCTAGTATTAAAAAAGTTTCAGAAAAGTAACAAACTATTTTTGGTACTAATTTTTCGGAAAGTTTTCTGTTAAAATTCGAATTATAAAATTTTGATGCTGGAAGCTGTTTTTTCCACAATCAAATATATTTCAATAAATGCAATTTTTATTTGAAAGCTTTCTTAAGTAATTTTTTTTGCTTAAATCTAAAAGTTTTTGCCCTGGTAATCTTTTTCAAAACGTTATTTCAAATGTCAACATATCACGAAAAAGAAATTTTTTCTCGTGTCAGATTAACAATTAAGTTCAAAGAGGATTTATGTGAGCTTCATACAAAAAAAAATATCAAAATACATAAAAATTTTATAGAATTATCATTTAAGTCAATTTATTTTAAAAGGTTGATAGGTCTTTAAAGCTTAAAAAAAATACTGAAAGTACTTTTATAAAGTTTTGATGAAAATGCTTGCTCTGTAAGAAGATTAAAATTTCATCATGAGCATTTTGATTAACTATTTATTTTAATACTTTTTAAAATTTAAGTCATTTACTTTTGGTTTACATAGATTCATAAAGTATCTTTTTTCAGCTTGATCACAAACGAAAAGTGTCAAAGGTTTCGAAAATACTACACTGATCGTGTGTGCGTGCGTGTCCACGCGCGTGCTTGTTTCAAGTTAGTATGAGAGAGGTCTATACCTGAAGAACCTCAGAATTTTAAACTTTGTGGTGAAGTGACGAGGATGGTGCCTGAGTTAGTACCCTAGTCTACGAATTTCAGCACCCACTCGATGGCCGCGGTAGCCTAGTGGTCAAGGTAACGGACTCGTGGCTGACATGTTATGAGCATCGCTTGTTGGAACCACTAAAGACACCCTATTATGCAGAGGGGGCTGATGCTCGCTAAATCTGTCGAGTCTCAAAACGTTCTCCCGTAAGTGGGGCGTGGAAGTTAGAAGAGGTGTACCACATCAGGTGACATTCTCGTCACTTGACCATGGTTCAAAATGGCGAGGTCCATCATCAAAAGCTGTCTAGCAGATAAATAGTGCAACGTTTATTTTCATTCACTCACTCTGCCCAGACTCGAATGATCGATTTAATGCGCATCAGCTTCTCTATAACCAGAACCGGAACTCACAACTCAGTGGCGTAACGTACACCCTCGCATCGTAGGGGGGGGGGCGTGCAGGATTCTAGGGGGTACAAAAAATGACTGACGCCAAATACGTACCTTTTGTAAAATCCTGCTTGAGGTCCACAACCTGATTTTAAAGGGGGTGGGGCTAATATTCTCCGTTATGTCAGTGCAATAACTCGATAGTGGGTGAATTTTTTTTACGTAACAACTCAGTGGCGTAACGCATTTCCACGCATCGTGGGGGGTGCTGGATTCTAGGAGGCGTGAGTGAATATTAACGTCGCACTATTCAGCTACACGAGGGCTTTTGGCGATGGACCGCTCAATTTTGAACCATAGTCAAGTGACACGGACGAGACCTGAGCTGGCAACCCCTCTCCTAACTACCACACCACACCAATGGGAGGACGTTTGAACTCTCGACAGATTTAACGTTCATCGCTCCCCTACACGGCGGGTCTTCAGTGGTACTGGGCTCGAACTCATGACACGCTAGCCATGATCCGATACCTTGACCACTTGGCTACCGCAGCCACAATTCTAGGGGGCACAAAGCCTGACTAACGCCCTTTGTAAAATCCTGTTTGGGGTCCAAAACCTGATTTTGTAGGGTGGGTGAGCTAATATTCTCCGTTACGCCGCTGCAATAACTCGATAGCGGGTGAATATTTTTTACGTCGCATCATAAAGCAACTCGAGGGCTATTGACAACAAACCCAGGAATTTCAAATCCTGGTCAAGTGACGAGAATGGCATCTGAGCTTACAACCCCCTCATTATGCTACCACAAAATGCCAACAGACAAAAAGCAACAGGTTGAAAGTGTATCAGCTCCTCTACACGGTGAGTTTTCAGGGCAGTAAAGCTCAAACTCACGACACACCAGTCATGAGTTCATGACCATGACCACTAGGCTACCGCGTCCACCATCATTCGACAGATTTAACGCCAGAGTAAAATTAGTGACCTTGATAACTCCCCACTGAAGCTAAATGTTAATTGTGACCAAATTGGACCCCACTCTGATATATCCTTATACAATACTACGCTGAAGTGAAGTAATAAAACCGTTTTCATCGAAATATGCTTTTTGAAACTATTTTTGATTCATAAATTTCCCTTATAAAAAATACTGTGACGGTGAACATTTTTTTTATAATTTTTCAGTTCATGAAGTTGCTTCATTCAAACGTGATTTACAAAATCAGTCCTTTTTTCGGTATGTTTATGATTAGACTTAGGACTAAGATGTAAGGTTAAACGTTGTTTTTTACGGTGCAAAATGTACGTTAAACTTTAAGCCTTAAGTTTTGAAGATCAAATTTTAAAGGGGGGGTGGGCAGACCTTTCAAGGATACGAGCTACTTCTGATGTTTTTAGGGTGTTGTGGTCCACCCAGGGGAGAAAGTGTGGGCGTTATGCAGTAAAACAGTAAGTTTTCGACATTGTTCGCACATCTTTTAAAATATACCTGATTACTATTTTTACTACAAAAACACAAGCAACATGAAATTCTCAAGTTGAATGTATGAACAACTATAAAGGACTGGTGGTGCTTGAACGTATTCAGTGCAGCGAGCAGGTAACATTCGTGAATCGATGAGTCTCAAACCGACGTATGTACAAACATTTGCTTGCTGCCGATTCCCGCACCAACGCGGGACATATCAACACGAGAACCAAATCCCGTAGAAGAGCGGGGTGTGGGATGACGTCTCAATAGCCAATCCCGTGCTATCGCGGGAAGAGCTGGTCATCAACATTAATTCTTCCCTTCAGTTTGCGTGTGGGAAAAAATTCATTTCTACGGCTGGCATCGCAGTGATTGCTTTTTTCCCTTTAACAACAGCAATGAACGTCCTCGTTCACCCCAATGAAGGTGCATGTGCCATCTACACATTTATTGAATGATTTGCTTAAGTAAACACAGTTGCATCGATTGTGTAACGCCAATTCTTCAGTCAAGCTGGTGTCAGAAAAAACGGATGATCAGAAAAAAGTTTACAAGCCGCAACATCTGAAAACTACTTATTTTGGAGAAATTTTGTTTCCTCATAGTGGAGACAAATAGCGTTACTTGTTTGCGGGTAGGTAGTGAAAGTTCCCAGATGATTCAGGACGATTGAAAAGGCAAGACTCTTAGGAAATTGGTCTCGTTTGGAAGTGCGAGCCGTGATTCGATTTTTATGGGCATCTGACATTCACAGACAAATCATGGAAGTGTATGATGAAGAAGCAATGAGCAGACAACATGTAGCGAAATAGTGTCACTCTTTTCAATCAGGCAGACAGGAGGTCGAAAACCGCAATATGGCAGGGAGCGGCCGGCCAAGTTCTTCAACGACAGAAATCAACTCCCGGCACGAATTGAAGAAACTATTCAAAATGATTGATGGGTAACTCTGAGTGAAATCGCGTCAGAGCTGGGACTGAGCTATGGTAGCGCGCAGCATATGTGCTGCGATATTCCAAGACAGTGTTGTGAAAACATCCACCGAGACATGGCTCAATGAACAGGGACCTGTTTTGTACCAAGACATGTTTTGCAAGTTGGTTCTGTGTCCTGATAAATGCCTAAATAGGCTTGGTGATTATGTCGAAATGTGATAGGCGCGAATGCCTCTTAATTCCCTTTTGTATTTTCTGTCTATTGTTAATAAATATTTCTTTCCTTTTTTTTCTGATCGCCCCTCGCATGTTTCTTTAGTATGCTCGTCTTAGGTCTTCGTAAAAGCTGTCAGCCCAAAATCTCTTGCCAGTCCACCGGTCGATCACGATCGACTTTATGCCCATCCTTGTTTTAAAGTCATAAAACAATACCCCCAAAGGGTATTTGAACAAAACTTCTAAAACCATTTACTTTTTGTAGGATATACCACATTTTAGGATATATTTAATATAAAGTTTAATCCAACAAAATTAATCCTGATATAAACATCCGTGGAATATTGGGGATGTCAAATAAATTCCAATATAAATGCTTTCTATATATATTATATAACAAAATAACCCGCTGAAAATAAAACATACTGGCTCCGTAATGCCTTTTTACTAATATTAAAATAGCATTGATCTTTTTTGCGCTCTAGTATTAATAAAAAAAATGATTTTTAGTTTACATCCAGTTTAATTTAGTTTCCTTCACGGTTTGAAACTTTTAATAAAAAAAAACTGACATGATATTTAGAGAGAATTACTAATTATATTAACTTTATAGACGGATAACAGACATTTTTTTTCGAGAAACAAAATACAGGAGCTATGTCTAGACATAGAAAGAGGATACTAAAGGATTGCCCCTTTTTAACCATTGGATATTTTGAATTACTTCTTAC
Source organism: Trichonephila clavata (assembly GCA_019973975.1). NCBI lineage: Eukaryota > Metazoa > Arthropoda > Arachnida > Araneae > Nephilidae > Trichonephila > Trichonephila clavata. The sequence continues at coordinate 20,539 of BMAO01014787.1, read as the reverse complement.
ATTAAATAACAGGAATATAAACAAATAATTCACACTTATCTTAACTTAAAATGTTAAGCACAGTTTCAAACACATGTTATAAAAACAAGTTTCATTCATTTTTATGCATACCTTTACAGTTAATTATAATGAAGATTTTTTATTTAGTTCTCTCTAACGCACTAAATTTAATTAAAATTTTAGAAATGTAAATTTTTAATAAGAATAGTAACTTTGTCTGGTCTACGTAAATTGATAGCAGCAGAGAGCATCTCTGAGCTATCGTTTGTCAAGAACAATAAAAGTGTTAATCCGTACACTTTTTCAAAAATATTAGCTTCTAAAAAAATGTTATATTTTTTATTTAAAAATGATAGAAGCAAAAATAATTTTTTTCTGTTAAACTTTTGAGAATAAAGATTAATTTTAAAAACTGTTAGCTTTAGGGTTTTTTTTTTTGATTAATTGACATTAAAGATATTGTTCCATTACTTAATTTAATTCAGATTTTGAATCCGAGCTCTAAAACAGCTTTTTTTTTACTAAAAAGAATTACAGTAATATACATACACGAAAATTTATATCCAACAACTGTAGTTTCACTGATGGAAATAAAAATTCCATTACCAAAAGGAGTTTTGATTAGAAGCATCATTTAGTAGGCGTATTTATATATCTGAAAGTTGGCTCGGAAGTTTTGCGTTAGGCGCATGAGCATGGCGCTATTAGCGCCACTTTGAGCATGCGAATCAGGTGTGCTTTACATACGCATTATAAAGCTCGTGAGCATTATTTATCGTTGACGCAGTTAGTTGATGTTAGTCAAGAATGCATTTGAGGTGAAGACGCCATTATCAAACAGTTCAATGAATTTAAAAGAGGTACAAACGGGCTAAGAAAAAGTGAATTTTAGTTCCGTGATATTGCAGAAAAGCTTGGTAGGAATGTATCAAGTGTGCATCATTGTTGGCAGCAGTCAGTGGCGTAACGGAGAACATTTGGGCCCCCAGTTGGATTTTACAAAGGGTAGGTACTTGGTGACAGTCAGGCTTCCCCCCTGAAAACGCCACAGATACCCTGTAGCGTTCATACCATTAGCTCCAAATCTCTGACATCTGCGATTTCAGTGATGACATCCTAGAGATCATTGGAGGACGGAGTCCACTGACGATGTCCTGTCGATGACAGCTGTTTTTCTCTTGGTGCTAGTGACGGCCATATAAGCCAAGTAAACGCCTACAAACAACCTTTGTGTGGCCAAGACACACCGGACCTGCACCTGGAGTTATAGTCGGGGGAATGATTTTCTATTACAGTGAAAGCACTTTAGTAATTTATTCTACGCACCCTTACAGCTAACGCACGTCAACCTGGGGATTCATACTATATCGCCATTATTCAAGGGGATGTCTCCAAAAGGGAAAACGCGCACCCTCATTCCGTTGTTGTCACTCAACATGCTCTATAGGGTGCCGACATGTTGCCTTGGCCTGCTAGATAACCAGATTTTTTTCGAGACATTATTGGACGGCAACGACAGCGTCATCCACAACCAGAATTAAACATCCTTATATTGACCGCCGAAGTGCATTAGGAATGTAATTTCATCCCACAAACTGATATTCGGTACCTGTACGACCTTGCATGTACGCTTTCAAGCTTGCATTTAACAATCTGGCGGCTCTACACTGGTTATTAATGTACCATCATTTCACATTCGAAATGGCTCTTCTTGCGCTTACATTAATCTGTAATATTTTGAAACTTTAACCAATTATACAAACAATACCTAGACAAATGTGTTGCCGAAGTTTCATTAGTCTACAATAATTTTTCTTGGTGTTAGGAATTCTTCTCTTCCATCATTGAATATTACACACATTCAAATTTGAATTTCTTATTTCCCCGAATTCATGCTTCCTACAAAAAATAAAAAACAACCTAGCATCCCAAATACTTTTTTCACGAACCCTCCCTCTCAAAAAAACTTTCACTTTTCAAAAAGTTATCGAATATAATTGAAAGAATTATTTTGAAAGTTTTAAACTGTTTTACAAAATTTCCGGATAAACATAACATAAGGTAATTCGAGGGAAGATACCAGTTTGGTTAATAGTACTTTGATATGCGTCGATATTTAGATAACAATACTGGGCCACTTGTGTAAAGAGTCTGGTTCGACATTAAGTGTGGCTTGTGAATTTATCTGAATTAATCGTCTTTAATCGGTGTTATTTTTGGATTTCATGCGCATTTAAAGTGGTGAGTACAACTTTTATAATATTCCGTTCCTCATATTTAAATTTCATAAACGTACTTGTTTTTTTTAAATAAGATATTAGAAATATAAGTGAGTGACGCATTATGTTACACATACGATGCATGTAGAGGCGGCCTAGCACTGTAGCAAATCAGAAAATAATCGTGTGTAGCATTTTCCCTCTATACTTGTGAGAAGGCGCCACATGATTCAGAAACAAATTAAATAAACTTTAAAATTTGTTGTTGTTTTTTAAATTTCGTAACATTGTATACTATATTATAATATATAAATGCATTTAATAGTAATAATTATAATTAATAATACTTAAATGCAATTAATGATAAGTGGTCTATCATCATCAGTTGCTTCCACCAGCACAGAACACGGGATCATAGCCCTGTTTCTCTGGTCAGAAAACGCAAACCAACAGGGCGTAAAAACACTAACATCATAAGTCTTAACTGAATCAGTGAGGAGAGCAACTGTGTGGGTAAAGGCCCGAAGAAATCTAGAAAAGGCGGGTAAGGTCAAAATAAAAAACAAGAAACCCTTGAAGAAACAGAAGAGAGAGACGTGTCAGTTTGTCATCCTCAAGTGAAGAAATTCCTCTAGATACTAGCTGTGACAGTTTTGATGAGAATAATACTGACGATTTTTGTGCTGGGTATAAAGGGTACTTTTATGCTAAAAAAAAGTCCCAAGTGTGACTGGATTCAATGCATAGATGCAACAAATGATTGCACGATGCAATAATAATCATTTGCACTGAATGAAATGTTGTGTAGGCTATCATTCGAACCTGTACTGTTATTATTTTTAGCAAACTAATTATAAAAGAATTTAATATTTTTTTGTTTTCCTATAGTATTGTTACTTCATATTAAATTTTATAATGTTTGCTTTGTTTTTTTTATTTACTGGGGTGTTGTGGCATCTTACTCCATGACTAGTGGCATCTTCCCCCATATATGGGGGACATACCACAATTAAATAAATTTCTTTAACATTAAATTTCTTACATATTTTCATACTAAGAAAATAGACTTAACTTGTATACAAAACCAATTAAATATTGTAAAATAAAGTGTTTTGTTTTCATGGTGTTGTCATTTCAATTTTCAATGTACTAATCGAAAAATCCTTAATTGTGGCAACTTCCCCCGATTTATCTTAAATTAAACAATGTGATACTAATACTCAGAGTAACGATACAAAGTTGATATTATGTATGGCTGGCAGATGGTAGGATAAAAAAATGCATAACTCAAAAACATTTGGCATTCATAGGAGACGCCATCCATCATTTTTATTCGTGAACACACACCACGAAGCGATTCACAACGGTCAAAATAAAGGTCGTTAATTGGAGTTTTTGAGGCAATATATTCCACTCTTCCATCAATGCAGTTCACAAAGTTGTGCAATCTCTTAAAAAATATTTATTCGTATAATAACTTTCCCAAAATACCGACCCCCCCCCCCCCATTAGTCTTAATAGCATCCTTAATCAATCAATGCCTTTAAAAAATTCATCAATTATGTGTTTTTTATGTCAATGCCGTTGTTATTAAAAAAGCGGGCTCTATAAAAAAACTACACGAAAGGTGTGTGCTAAAATCTCATCCCGATGATTATAATCACAAATTTTTTCTTGAACACACCCACTGGTCTGTGTCTTCCCATTCCATCAAATTTGAACACCCGTGATGGCTATATTCCTTTTCTTTCGTGGGAAAAGATTCCAGTTCTTAGGCTGTTGTCAGTGGCATCTTGAGGCCCTAGGCTCCTATTAAAAAGGACTTGCCTGTGAGCTTTCTATCGAATTTGGTGAACATGCATCCATATTAAAGAAGTTTTGACAGGACGTGTTTTCTCTACATTTTAAATTCGTATACTCATTAATTTTTTCTTAGAAATCAACTGTAAATATTTCATTTCCACGGACAGGACTATAGTACATATGTCCGTCATGAGCGACATGCCACTGTTGCCAGTTGATATATTCAGCCGTACACTGATTTAACGAATTCATCAGGACCGATATTCGTTATATCGGGGTCCAAGCAAAACACAAATTTTTTGCGTTCACCTTTTATAAATTTTACAAAGCAACTGCCCACAAAAAAAACCATAGTACCATTACAAGCTTTTTAACCAACAGCTAAAAATACTACTAGGGAATTATTATGCACCAGTTTATAGGAAATTTTAAGGTACTGACTACAATAGAACGTCGTTTATCCGAATCAATTGGGACCGGATACTGTTCGGATAACCGAATGCGATCCATGCATTATATGATACTGGACACTATACAAATATTGAAAATCATCACATGCGGGAAACGTGCTTGAAGAGAAAGCCAATTAGGTGCAAAATGTCACAATTTTACCTTGTTTTTCGCTGTACCATTGTACACCTTCGTTTTTTCAATGCAAGGTCTCTGATTCTCTTTAGCAGCAGTAGTTGAGTAGGACAGCACTCTGATTGTTGTTCGTACCACTCCATAGCTGTCTCTAACGCAGAAACGCGTCAGCATTTGATAGACCTTTGCTACTTTCGTTGTTGTTGTCCTCGTCTTCATCCGTTTCATCGTCGACAGGGCCGGATTTTTCTTGCACGGAAGTCACAATCTCGTCACCATTTAGCATTTGAAATCCACAGTCTTCTGCATCGCATGCCATCCAGGTTTCTACATCAACAAAACTCAACAAAAGAGCACGTATCACCACCTCACTTGGAAACAAACTGACCTAATTTTCCGTGCAGATGTTTACCAAATCACACAACTGAAATTCCCCAAATATCTTCACCTTGGGTTTTCCGTCACTTTTGGCCTCCCAGGAAACAAATGTTGAGCATTGCACTGTTCGAAAACGGATCCGGACTTTGGTTCGGATATTTGACGCTCCGGATAATAAACGTTCGGATAAACGACGTTATACTGTCATCAATGTTTGAAAATCTTTTTGATTCCCGACTCGAAAGAGTTCCTTTTTCTACTCGATGGAGAGAAGAAAATATTGCGTTATTCACTTCCTGCTGTATAAGTGAGAGGAAAGTTTACATAGTTTCCAAACAATGTAAAGAGTCAGAAAATGTGATAGTTTTGATAGGATTTTCACTATCAAATTCAACATTATTATTCACTGACTCCGACGAACCAACAATTTCCTCAACCTCAGTTGTACAGATAGGCAGTTCGTCAACAAAAGCATCACAATTGTTTTTCCCTAAGATGTCCCTTGCGTTGTGGATTGGGATGAGATAAGGAAGGAATTTACTCTCCTATTCAAGACTCCCACAGTAGGTTACACACTTGACTCATCTGCACCTGTTAAGTCTAATAATGTTCTTCTCCTTTTCCGGTTGAAATTTACTGCTTACAAGAAGTCTTTTTCTATTCTGGACCAAAAAAAATATGACATTGGAAAAAAAACCCAATTTTTTTCCCTCTAACAATAAAAATATTTCCAGATGTTGAAACGATTCGGGTTTTTTATTCGTTTAAAAGGTTGTTCTTTTCCCTCCATTTTAATCGAGGAAAGAGAGAAATTCGTAAAATCACGAAATTCGTTAAACAGGGAAGAATACACCCAAAAATAACACTTAAGGATTTAAGCTATTCTGGTCAACTTTATTGAGGCAGAGTCGGGAACAAGACGAAGCCCGGCCCCAGTTGGCCCATGCCTTAAAACATGCTTGTCTAAAGTGCGGGCCAAAAGCTTTTAAAATGCGGCCCAAACCCAAATTATGAAAATATTTCAATTTACACATTTTTCTTTTTAAAAAAATAAATGTTTGCACAAAATACGCAAAATATGCTGCATTAATTTTCTATTCAACTGATAACTTTGAAAGAAGATTTCAAGATTTTCGAAAAAACGAAGAGTATTTCAAAATGTTTTCTACCCCGTTTTCTCTAGAAATAAATAACCTTCAATTCTTCAAATGGAATGCATTGAACTGCAAAGTGATATTCAACTGAAAGAAAAATTTGGGAACGTTTCTATACTGGAGTTTTATAAAGATTACCTACACCGCGTGAGAAATGTCTTTATTTTCACACTCATGCTTTATTAATGTCTTCAGCTTTTGCCAGTACTTATATTTGTAAAGTTATTTTCCAAGAATGAAACATATAAAAGAAAAATAGGACAAAGATCACTGACAAACATCTTGAAAATGCATTAAGAATTCCAACTTCGTCAATTGAACCCGATATCAATTTGCTTGTTCATCACAAACGCACAAATTCATTCATCTCATTAACTTGATTTTTTTCCATCTTTATGAAATCCAAACTAAATGATACGAAACTTTTACAAATTCAAAATAAATGTGCACCTTTTCATGTCTAATTCAAATTTTAAAAGAATTATAGTAAAAATAATTTATTTCAATAAAACTACATAGAGTTTATTTTTATTTCAATTTGTTAAAAAAAAATATTGTATGGGCGGCCTAAAAAAATTATTTTTGCAATGCGGCCCACAAGTGGTCATAGTTTAGACACCCATGCCTTAAAACGATCCTGGCTTTTAACTGATACTAAAACCTTTCTACCTTATCAAAAAATAAACTAAATATCATTTTGTCATTAAAGAAAAGTAGGTTCAATTTTTTTCACAAACCATCAACTTTCCAGTATAAAGCCCTTTGTCGCAAAGCTTGATGTCAATATTTAATTGTAGTTTTTGATGCCAACCACTCGCGTAGCTAGTCCTGTATCAAAGTTCCTTGTGGAATCCCTTAACATTTTAACATTTCTTTTGCTTGCAGTTACTTGTTGGTGCCCCTTTAGCTAAAGGGCTCTGTATAATTGATACGGTGGTAGTTACACCCTTGCTGCCAACTATAAGGTCATGTAACGACAAATAGTGACCAGATTCCGAATTTGAGAGAAGTTGTATTCATCCTGAGTTCTTTTTTTTCTTTACAGACTTTCTACCAACAGTTGCAAAATTTCGTGGAATTGTTAACCAAAAGTATAGATTGCGTGGTTTCAAACTTTTTTTCCTGGCATTTCTATCAATGTCTTCTGGAGCACAAAATGTCAATGGTTATCCACATAAAAAAATTGTTCCGAATGATTGTTTAAAACGATAGAACAAAAACTTTTTCTCATTCTTTAGTGATGAAATGACATCCTAAATTAGAAATTTTTGAAGAGAAATTTATTTTTATTCAAGTGTTGTTTTAGAAACAAACATTAGAAAGATCACAAATTGTATTGAATAAGTTACACGAGATTTTCATTCGGGGGAAAAATACGGTAATTAGTAATTCTCACGAAATATATTATTATTTATACGTCTGAAGAGATAATTAGAGAATTTCATATACCTGAACATTTTCAACAGAAAATAACATGAGAAAATGGAATAAAATAAATTAGTTCTCAAGTCTAGTTTGGGGATTAGAAAAATATGAATTCTATTTTAGAGAATAATCAATCCCACATGATTAAATTACATTCCAATACTTATTTTTTAATTAAAATAGAAATTTATAAAATTGTAATTCAAAAAATCATTGACAATTAGATCAATCTAATGTGTTCTGAAAACAGTATAACGAGCTACTGGCTTCGAATATTCTAATTTGATTAGTCGGGTGATATTATTAGCGTTAAAAGAGCATATTGGCAAAATGACACCAATGACTCGCCACTTTACAGGAGGGAAAATTGTATTTGACTCAACCAAGCACTGAAAATACAAAAATATGAAGAAATGTTGAGGATTGACAAGAGTGAGATTCGAAAATAGAAAGAAAATCACTGAGCAGGTGTTTACCACAGACAAACTCTACGGAAGAAATTTAAAAACTGCCTCCTGTATCTTAGAGTCCAAAAGCTGGTTACACACGAGACAATTTTGTGGCTGTCAATTCGTTTTCTGGTACCACTCTCTAGTGTGAAAAAGAGAGTTAATTACTTTCACATGCGGACACAAAGTTGACTGAAAAGGAGGTGCAAGGTAAAATGATTGAGTACAAAGAAGCAATATAAAGTTTTGATTTTTCAATACACAAACGACACGTGTGAAGAGCGTAGCTTCCATAATGTCCTTTTAGTTGTCAATTGGGAGAAGAGGGTTTTCGAGTGCTTGAGAAAGTGACACCAGGGAGTGCTAGTAAACCATGTGTGGGACCAGTGGCATAACGGAGAACATTTGGCCCCCCTTGCGATGCAGGGGTGTATGTTATGCCAGTGGAAGGGACCCAGACGATTCCTATTGGAAACTAATTCCCGGCTACCTGCTAATTCTGTTATGTGCGGCACAAGTTGACTCATATGAAAGGGCCCTTCATCACATTCAATTACACTCAGGAGTAAATTAAGACCACGGTACCCGAATGGTCATGGTCGCAAACTTGTGGTTAGCATTATAGAGTCGCAAGTTCGACTTATAATGCAACTGAAGACTCGTCCATCAGATGGGCTGATGCACATTAAATCTGCCGGAGCTCGAAGTCCTCCCATTGACATGGTGGGGAAGTCAGGAGAGAGGGTTACTGGGGTTTAGGTATCCTCTTCATCACAGTTGACCATGGTTCAAACTTATGAGGTCTGTTGCCAATAGCCTTAGTGCTTCAGACTGTGGCGTAAAGTAAAATCAAATCAGGTGTTAACCACTCAGTGGCATTTCAGGAGCATAACGTACACCCCCACACCTCGGGGGGGGACCAGGATTTTCAGCAGTGGCGTAACGGAGAATATTAGGGGCCTCCTGCAAAGTCAGGCTTTGAGCCCCAAGCCAGATCTAACACAGGACTGCCGAACCATAACATAACATGGGCTTCCCTAGAATCCTGCCCCCTTCCCACGCGATGCGGGGCTGTACGTTAAGCCACTAATGCCCATGGGATTGTAACCGGAAGACGGAAGAGAAGCATTCCTACATCAGTGGGTTTTTTTCTTTCAGGAAAACGGAATAATGCTATTTTTAAAACAAAATTAAAGAAAAATGAGTCAAATATCATTTTCTTACGCTCTTAATAATTTTATTTTTTGAAATTTTACACACACATTTCCTGCTGCTTTTTTTAAAATATTCTTTTTGAATGGTTTAATCCAGCGACGTCCCTAATACTCAACGGAGAATATTAGGGTTCCCCCCTGCTAAGTCAGGTTTTTGTTCCCAAGGATTTTTTCAAAGGATTGCAAAACCATAGGCTTCGGGCCCCCTTCGAATCCTGGACCTCCCGCAATGAGGGGGTGTACGTTATGCCACTGATTTTAGGGACCCAAAGGTTAGGGTTTTGCAATACTTTGTAAGATCCGGCTTGGGGACCAAAACCTGACTTTGAAGGGGGGGCAAAAATTCTCCGTCAGAGACTTCTAATTTAGCAATTATAGTCAAACAACGAAAATATTTTCCAAAAATATTCTTACACAATCAAATTCATTACAGTAAATTAATAAACAAAGTAAATACAATTATGTATCTTAATAAATTTTCGATGTAAGTTGGCAAGTCTGAAAGGCCAAGAGCGTCAGGAAAATGATTTTATGTTGAGAGAAGGAAAATTAATTCAGAGTGAAAGTGTGGACAAATCTGTTTGAGCAATGTTTAATGTTTACCGAAACTTGTTTTCCAATTTGGCTCACTGGAGCAAAATATAAATTTTCGAGAAGTCATTAGTGTCAAGGGCATTTCTCGGAAACCTACGTAAAATCTTAATATCTTTGGACGGTTACCAGCCCGCTGGAAAATATTTACAAACTGATACACCCTTCCATAAAATCTTCTTTCGAAATGTAAACGTACTATTGTTATTTCTTTCACCTCTTCTTGCGTTGCCACTTTTTCATTCTCTTAAAAGAAATGATATTTATTATTATTTAATTTCATTATAATTCATGACATAAATAGAAAGAGCTTTTCCAGAGTGAGCAGGTAAACGAATACGATGAACGAAACAGAATTATCGATTAATTTTCTGCTAGATAAAAAGCTCGGTGTTATTTTCCCCGAACATTCTAGGAAAAAGGCAAGCGCCATACATCAAAGAATAATACCCAATAAAATAATATTGTTATCTTTGTGTTAATCCAGAAAAGGAAATTAATGTTACAAGCAAATATATCTGAAGATGAGTTTCCATTAAGTACAGCTGCGAGAACAGTTCGTTTGGTGATTCATTTTGCAAGTAATTTTACTCTATCCTATCGATTTTTCTTCCAGCGAATCACATTATTTTTCGGAATTGGCTTTTGCCAATCTGTTGGGGACGAAAACAAGTTGCTTTTTCTACATTTGTTTTGATGATGTTTAATGATATTAATTTTGTGATCAGAATATATTAGTTAAACTTGCTGTTTTCGTGAAAAAATCACCGACTTTATTGAACTTGATGTGTGTCAAATTCGGAAAGGAATTTAATAGATATTAAACTAATTAAGTTTAAACTTTCATTGTTTTTACTAATTTATCAACTCAGTTATAACTCTAGTTATCTCTAGTTTTATTTTTAAGTTATTATGAAAGGTTATAAATTAGTTGAATAAAAATAATTTATTCTACTTTGGTAAGCATTCATGTTTGCCTGATTCGCTACAAATTCCGCAATTGAGTTTGTCAATTAAATTACAACTGACCTCATACAACGAAGCCCATGTTCGATGACCATGAAGGGAAAGAATCGCCCTCTAAAGCAACACGAGGGGTGTTGGCGATGGATTTCGTAATTTTGAACCACAGTCACCTTAGCTAGCGCTCCACTCTCCTAATTCCCACACCATGTCAACGTGAGAACTTTGAACCAGACCATCCAGGGCAAAATAGAACAGAATGATCCGCTTAAAGAAGCGGTGGAAAGAACTTGAGCAAAAAATATTCGTTCATGTATTTTCTTTTGCAATTCTAAGGAACACGTAAAAACTCATACCTAACCCACAGACATACACGTCTCAGTTGAGTTATATAGTAATACTCAACTGAGTAATACTCAACTTCGTACGGGTGAACTGAAAAATTAAATAATACAGATTGAAGGATAAAGAAGTTTTTAATGAGTTGAATTTACGTGAATTGCAAATTAGACAAAAATGAAGCTTTTTGCACATCTCAGCTGAACAAAAACCATATTTGTTAAATTTTAAGTCTGTTAATCTAATAGTTGATAAAAAGGATTTTTTTTATTTATAACGCCCCGTAACTCTCTTGAGGGTCGATTTTTGAATACACCTTCCTAAGCTGATCAGAAAAAGTAACACATTGAGATAAATTTTGTGCTGAACGCTTAAAATAGTGAAAATAATTTATATCTGGAATAATTTCTGTTGCATTTATTTTATGTTAAAATCATTTTATTCGCAAGCAACGCCGTTCCTTACATTGTAATGACGATTCAATGGAAACAAAGCGAAATGTTGGTGATAGAGCCAAGATGGCATCATTTTTGGAGACCACTTTGGCAACTTGGCGATTGATTGAACGGTGCAGAAGTTGTTTTGATGTCGGACCCCTAGTGGGGGGGGGGGCTGCAACAAAGAGTATGGCACGAAAACTTTCTCCACAAAAAAATTCCATGCCAATTTTTCAACGGTGTTGGAGTGAAGCGATTTCATATACACAAACATCCATTTTTATAGAAATAGATATTTTTTTCCTTGCGATATCTTTTGACATGAAAAAATATTTCAGTCCTCGTGTGAAACGATTTTCAGTGTAAGAATAAAATGGGCATGTGTTAAAATGGTAAGTGCGAGATCATAATTGACAGTTTTGCTATCTTTTTTTCTCCTTTTTTTTGAGAAATTACGAAAATAAAAATTGCCTAGAAAATATTAAGTAACCTACTTATGATCAATCATAAATCACGTTGTCGCCGAAATCTTGCTAACCATTACGTTACCCAAAGGCAATTTCGTGTCAAGTGTTTACTATTTATCAACGACTTTTCCCATTAACACGACGCAGTATCTAGTTTAAATATTGATCACCGTACTGTTTGTAATGCAGTTGTGGAAATAAATTTTTCAAAAAATGGTAATAGCGAATAAAATGACACTTTTTTAAAAAAAGTAATTACATCAACACGGCATTTTCAAAATCCAATGCCATTACCATCAAAACATTACATCACTCAGCGTGTATGTTTAATATTACTATGACTCAATTAATGATGTGTGTAAATGGGGAAGGACAGATATAAAGAAAAAAATGTATTCAACCATCATGGAAAATGAGTTTTACTGATGACTGGCGATGGAAAATCGGAACATAGTGTAGCATGATTCATTTGTAAATTAAAAAAAAAATTTTAAAAAACGTGTTCGAAAACAAGAACGTGCATAACGACAACGTTTGTGTTGAGGATATTTTGACCCAATTATTTGTGTATATTCGTTTTTCAAAAACTTTTTTTTTACTAAGAAGCAATAAAAAATGCTTCATATTCCACAAAGTATAACATAACGTTTGTGGAAGTGAGTCACAAACAGGAAAAATTAGTAATTTAAAACCAAATTTTAGAAGACAACAAGACTTTCAGCACTGTTAATTAGAAATGTTTTGAAGCGTGGGCCAACCGACCTCGGGTCCACTGCTCGGTCTTGTTCTCGACTCGGAATCAATAAGATCATGATCCGAATAATTTTAAAATCGAAAAATATTATCCCTGAACATGTTCTTCTAAAAACTGGGAGTTTCGAACTATATGCCTACTGGCAACAGTGACAAGACTGTTGCCAGTTGCATACATTCTTATGCCATGTCCATCGTCCGTGTCTAAGACTAGACCTACCATCGAACACCATCATTTAGTCGAAAGGCGGCAATCGGTTTGCGCCTAGGTTTATGCGAGTGTGATTCAGGCCCATTTATTTGTTAAAGGTTACCGTTTGTACTGGTTTTAACAGTATACTGTCAATTTATAAAGGGTCGTAGGTGAGCCCATTTTCGCATGGGGGCCCAGGAACTCACTAAATCTTTTGACGTCACAGCTTTCAATGAGTCCAGAAAAGACAAGATGCCATCAAATCAGCTTCCAATCCTTCTTAAATATAGTTCGAACGCTTGTCAACAATCTGCAATACAGAAGAATGTGTTTCACATCTGCAACAGCAACATTGCCAAGCACGAAACCCATCGGTCAACAGTTTATATCAGTGCCAATTTAAGCTCATTTCGGGCGATGGGTGCAGAATATCTACAGGCCTCCTTGGCACTGATGGATCGAAATTTAAAACTAGAAAATCTGGTTAAGTCCAGTTTATCCGGGCCTGCCCCAAGCGCCCAATGGATAAACTGTCACTGGTTTATACTGAGGCAAATAACTACTAAAATTCACGTGTCCAGTATGAAGAGAAGAGGTACTCTATTTTCAACAACGTAACTCCACTAATGTAAGAACTTTGAGCAAACCACGATAGATATACACTTTTTACCTTTCTTTATACTGAAATAATATTATAGGTTGATAAATTTTGGCTTAATTATTTCTACGGAGTACAGTCACACCCACACAGTTTTAATTTTCATCTCATTCCTATTAGAATGAATTCATTTTTTTTTCTTGTGTTATTTTTCTTGTTTATTTCTCAACCGCACTCTTTTGTTTGTTTATTTTCTACACACTTCGAAACTCTACGAAGTCTATTGGTGACGAATCTGTTTTTGAGCCACGGGCAAATAAATGACGATTGTGATACCTGAGCACACAGGCAACACATTCTTTAGATTTTCACACCACATCAAAGTGAGGGTTTTGAGTTTAGACAGATTGAAAGTGCATCATCAATCCCTCTATATCAGTGATTCTTTAACCCTTTTATGTATCTGCCAGACATCGGGGACCTAACAAGACTTTAAACACCCCTCCCTGACTCTCATCACATGGCTAAGTGATTTAAAGGTTCCTCAATTATCCCAAGACACCCACTGCTGCTTATATAGATTTTTTTTTAACACATCTGTTAGTTTCTGTAATTTTTTATCTCGTTATAGTGATGGTTATACATTTACAAACAATAAAAAAACTAAATTAATATTCTAGGGTAAATATATATCCTAGTAAAGTTTTTTCATGAGGGGCAATTTAGTCACCTAGTCTAGGATGGCATATCTTTCAATTTTACCACGAGACCTTCAAATGTGAAAAAGAGAAATCCATTGGCGTAACGTACACCCCCGCATCACGAGGGGCCCAGGGTTCTAAGGGGGCCCTAATCCTGGCTGCTTTCAAGTACCTATCCTTTGTATGATCCAACTTGGGGGCCCAAAACCTGACTTTGCAGGGGGCCAAATGCTCTCCGTTACGCCACTGGAGAAATCGAAACATAAAATGAGAGAACATTGCGAACCCCCAAAAAGGCTCTGGGGACCACCGAGGGCCCACGGATCACAGTTAAAGAATCGCTGCTCAATTTGGTGGGTTTTTAACAGGGGTGGGCAGACGTTTTCAGGGTACGAGACTACTCGTCACTTTTTCAAGGTGCGGTCCACCCAGTCTCCAGTCCAGCTGCCATCGGTGTTCCACTAATATGTTTCTTTTACTATGCGTGACAAGGCGATCCCTTCACAAAGTCTTGGCATTCCATCGATCGATCGCGATCGACTCAATGCCCATCCCTGGTTTTTAGTTTCTCCAAGTTTTGAACCCATCACAGAAACAACGCTTTTGTCGTATTCACAACCATTTCTTCAACTGTCAATGATCTGTCTTCGTTACTGATGATTACTTTATGAAAATTTTTGAATATTTTTATTTATGAAATCATAAATAAATTGAATGGAAGAAATAGTTTTATACAACATAATGCGGGAACACTTAAAATATATATTATACAACTTGTCACTTTTCAGATTAATTATAAAGCAACAATTTATTGGATTTACATATCAAAACCAATTTTAATATTTAGGTACTTAATCGGAAAAATTTATTGTTAATAAAAGCTTCAAGAGAGTTAGAATTTATTCATTCCCGTTTCATTGATGAACTATATAATTCTCTCAAATCAAAATCTTCTAGAATTTATTACCATGTGTTGATGTATCTTCTGCTTTCAACAAAAACATTTGAAGCACACAAAAAAATGTTTCCTAATAGAGAAAAAACAGATTTCATAACTTACATAATCCTCGTTTTAATTTATGTCTTCCATACTAAAAATTACATAACGTGATTTTTGGGTTAATGAACTATGCATGATACATGATGATAGATTCTTTATAATTTGGTTCTTGCAACAGTATAAAAGAATAAGACCATAAATAAATCGTTTGGAGAATTGAAGAAAATATCTTTTTTTAGTTATATATGTTTCATTATAATACAACACAGATGGTAAATATATATTTTTTTACCCTACAAATTCATTCATTTTAAATAACAAAGGTTTTTTTAATATTCATTTTTTGAGAAAGTTATGGATTTTTCAGCATTATTAAGAGATTTTTTTTCTGTATTCTTTGTTATCTAGTTCACTGACCCTTTTAAAAAAAGTTAAATTATTAATATATTGCATAATAATGTTAATCGTCACGTGTGATGAACTTGTAAATATTTTAGCGATAGTTACATAATGGAATAATGAATGGAAAAGTTCCAAATTCTGACGAAAGAATAAATATAAAGGTTCATTTCAATCGTGACAAATGCTGGATAATATCTCATAAATATTTTTGTAATGAATTAATATATCTATTTAAATTTTTTGTATTCACTCAGCAATAGATTATTTTCTCAATATTTTCTGCTCAAATATCTCTTCAATTAATGGCCACGGATCTAGTAATTCTTGAGCAGAGATGAATGATATAAAAAAAATATGGCATCCGAGTCCGTATTTTATATCTCAAATTCCGGCATCATGAGGTCTTTGACATAAAAAAAGAACATCTTAGAGTCTGGATATTGAATACTGCTGTACTTATTATTCCATAAAACCGGCTTTATTAGAATCGTACATCTCTTTCGAGGTTCTGCAACAAGGCTCTATTGCGGTGAAGGGATAAATTTAATTAAAGTATATCAGAAAAGGAATGAATATTTTGCGCAGACAGCAAAAATTTTCATGGGTATAGGGAAAACCAGTTCGAAACCAATAACAGTTTATTTGACTTGGAAATCCATTCAGGACCATATCAAGCATTTCAGTAGGACCTGATATGAAATTACAATCCGTTGTAAGAAATGTTTAGGTACCTGCCTACGTACGGAGATAAGTTTTCTAAAATGTCATGCTATTTGTAACTTTATGTTATTTTGTTGGCAGTGGCGCACACAGGAATTTTTCAGAAGGGGGAGGGGGGTCCAGGTTCGAAAGTCCACCATCTTTTGATTTTATCGATTTCCAGGGGGAAAATATGCATTAAGTAACTAAATTAATTATTAATGGAAAATACTTTTTTAAATTTTATGTACTATATACATGGGATTATAATAAATCGAAAAAAAAACCAAGGGCTTAAATGGGTCCGGACCCGGAGACCACCCCCTTGTGTGCGCCACTGTTTGTTGGTGCTTATGACTTAAATTAATGAAAAACATCAATCAGCAAATTATATGGCAGTTTAAATTTATTTATTAAAATGAGGTATTTTTAGTAAAATTTTATGAAAATTATACCGAAATTCAAAACACTCAACATGGAATTCAAAGCCATAAATTATTTTTTACACAACATATTTAACACAGTTATAAAGACATGAACTATATATATATATAAAATCTAAAATATATTTACAATTATCCAAAAATTGTTGCTCATTGCATATTTTCTTACAGAAAATTTTTCAAAATGCATGTTGTTCGTAACAATACGCTATTAAAAATAAAAAAGCTGATGTTAGAGCAAAAGTTTATTACCTTTATCATACTTTATGTAACGTGTATACAAAATATGAAAGAAATACGCTTATAAATTTTTGAGAATATCAGATTTTAAGTAATATAACTTAAACAAAAAAAAATATTGTCTTCATAAAAGGCATTCAAAGTTTTGATTCTTATTTTACTAAAATAATGTTTAATATAAAATTCACAACTTATACAGCATAGACCTTCCTTATACTCTGTCTTATTAAATTTTTCTTATTGGTGGCTGCTTAACTTTTTTTTCCTGCACAAAATGGCAAAGATAAAAAAAAAACATTTTGAATTTGAGTCAAATATTTATTCAGAAACGTAAGCAGATAGATACCTTGAAAATGAATCTCCATACAGCGAGCAGAATATTTATCAAAGTTTTAAAAAGATGCAAAAAATTATTCATACTTTTAAAAGTAATAAAGAAATCACAGTTAAGGACAAATCCTTCTAATTTTTGAGTTTGAAAAATAAAGAGATAAAACCAATATTAATGTCGTGTGATTTGAATAGATAGTATGACGTCGGAGAAAATTAATGGTAGCGTGAGAGTTAGGAAAATTAAATAATTGTTTTTACGTCACTGCTATTATATAATTTCAGTATTTACATGAACACTGAAATTATTCATAACATTGATTATTCATTAGCGTTCAGAATATGTTATTTAAGAGGGAGGAGGCCACACGACCGTTCGCTTCGGTGTTTTTCAATGGATTCCCCTCCACTCCGGGGTCTTGGGATGTGTGTGTATGTGTGACAGTGTTCTTTCTGATACCTCGAATTACACGCGGAGTTTCCGTTTCACGGTTATACGTTGCCGGGGCGATGTCATTTAACAGACCCCGCAATATTTAAAGGTGCTCGTGTGTATAGGAACGGTGTTATCCTATCCACAAAAAGACTATTGTGAAGCGTCAGAGATCTAGTTGAATGATTGATTGTTTCCTAACGACGCCCTCAAAAGTAATACGAAAGCTAGCGGCAGTCCTCGTCATTCTGAACCGTGTAAAGCGATAAGGACGAAACTTGAGCTGTGTGGCAACCCACTTTCAAAAACTTCCACACTACACCAACAAACAGAATTCTAGATAAAACTATTTTAAAACTTTTTTTTAAAAAAACGGAAATCGGTGTTTTTGAAGTTATTTTTTAAAAAATGTAGTCGAATACCGTCCAACTAATCTATACTCTCAAAAAAAGTCAATATTATTTTTCAGTTCCTACTATTAGTTCATTCTCATAAATAATCCATAAATATATACAAAATAGTTATAAAACCTAAGATAACTAGTCAAGTTAGTAAGAAGTATTAGCCACAGTAGTACTTTAGCCAACTCCTGGCCTTAGGAACCAAGATTGCAGGTTTAAACAAAGTTTTGCGGGTATACATATAAATATATATCTTGTTCAAATTTTCAATCGCGTTAATAAAATACTTTCTATTCATCCATTTAAGTTCAAATACATTTTTTAAAACATGTAGTGGATGACACTTTGATGTTAATACACAGTTTTTTCAAATATTTATTCATTAATTAAATTTAAAAAATCAATAAATTGTAACAAACAAAGATAATAGTTCAACAGTATATATAGAAAGGAAAATCGTTCATTGTATCCCTCTAGCGTAATGAATAACTCCTTGGACTTCTAATCCAAAGGTCGTGAGTTCGAAACCCACCTGGGGTGGCCTAATTTCTGAGAATGTGATTTCTTTTTTACTCTACTATTTTATCAGAATAATTAAATTTAATTAATGAATAAATCGTAACAAACAAAAACAAATAGTCCAACACCATACATAGTAAGGAAAATCGCTTTCTATTTTGTCACTTAATATTGTGATTCTATACCATACGTTTATTCATCTTTAAATTGTTAACTATTTAATAAAAAGTAACTAAAATAAAAATTTTCATAGTTAACCTAAGTAGGAATTGACTTAATTTTTTTTTTATATTACTTGTTTAAAAGAAAAACATAAACCGCTAAGATGGTCCTAAACTCGTAACGGTACGGTTAGATTCGTTTCGCATGCTTCTTTCATAGTTAAAGAAATTAATCATAATCATTTCGAATATTTCAGCAAAACATTTTCGAAAAAAAAAATTATTGTTTTCGAGAAAGAAAAAAGAATATTTCTAAAAACAAACACATGAATCATTTTACTCCCCCACAAAAGAAATGTCTAGGAAAAAAACCCACGAACGTTTGTAGAAAAATGTCCTTTTCAATGTATTTGGAACATTTATAATTCAAGAGAAAAGATAAATGGGGAAACAACTATAATTTCCAAAGTTTTTGCGCGGATAAAATAAAACTGTATCAAGTGATATATATATCCGAACTGTTTCATCTAAAGGAACTATTTCAGAAAGGAAAAGCTGTGTAGAGAGTATTTGAGTTTTTAAGATAAATATTTGCACAGAGTTCTGGGAAAGCTTAGCAAATAATACAGTTTTCTTTTATCTAAATATGTACTTCGGAGTTCACTAGAACAACTACAAAATATTTACTATTTGATAAATGTAGCAAATCGAAACATTTTTTTTTTTTTTTATGTTGAATTTTTTTAGCAGAAAAAAAAAATATGTAACTTTTAAGAAGAAGAGGTCTTGGAATCGGATAGCTTTTTGATATAAAGATTGGACTGCTGATTCTGGTTTCAGTTTTAAGATTCATGTTTATCCAATTTAAAAAACTTTAACAGTGTTACGCATCTATACGGTTCCTTCTACTAACCCCTGGGGATTAATTTTGGGCCATCATTTTTTCAACCGCCTTTCTCCGAGGACAGGAAACGTGATTATGCAAATTAAGTTAATATATATATTCTGTATTCGCGAGTTTGAGAGTTAGTGAAGTGAGAATAGATTGGATGTGAAGTGAAGAGATGAGAAGCGAAGTAAATCTGGGTTAACCTGTAGTTACCCCTAAATTCAAGCTCTCTTGTCTATCTGTCAACCCGGTTAGATGTGTAGGAGGAACTAAATAATCCCATAGACATTATGCCAATCTAATTTGATTTATTAATTCTTATTATGGATTATGAACAAGCGTAACACAATTCTAATTAAGGTATATAACAATGGCAGAGTGCAGAGGTGAGATATACAAATGCGGGGATATTATTACAGAACTTCAACTGAATCTAAGATAGCTTAAATACGCTCATTTACAACTACGCCGCACACTAATAATCAGCTTTTACTTAATCAATTTTACAGTACCTGATTCCATAATTCTCTTTCACGGAAAGCTTCAGGAAATATCTTTAGTTGGATCCAATGGCGATGGCTCCACGCTCCGTAATATTTAATTACACTGCTTTTCAATCTTCATTAACCACTTCTCCTTACACACATCAAACGTATCAACCTCGCTTAACTTGTCAACAACTACGTGTCGACCGCTCCCCTTCTTCACTTACTTAACTTGACCTCTTACTTTACTCTTTTTCAATTCGCGAAA